>JADRCH010000185.1:2436057-2500752 GCA_019843965.1 Rhynchomys soricoides
GTGTGTGCCTGTGTGTGTACGCACCTGTGTGTGTGCCTGTGTGTGTATGCACCTGTGTGTGTATGTGTCCCTGTGTGTGTACGCTCCTGTGTGTGTATGTGTGCCTGTGTGTGTGTACACGCCTGTGTGAGTCTGTATGGCTGAGTGTGTCTCTTTGTGTATGTGTGCATGTGTGTATGTGTGTGTGCATGTATACGTGCCTGTGTGAGTCTGTATGTCTGAGTGTGTCTCTCTGTATATGTCTCTCTGTGTGTATCTGTGTGCATCTGTATGCTGTGTATATCTGTGTGCCTGTGTGTGCCTGTGTGTGTATGTGTGTGTGTGCCTGTGTGTGCCTGTGTGTCCGTGTGTGTATGTGTGCCTGTGTGTGTATGTGCCTGTGTGTGCGTGTATGTGCCTGTGTGTGCTTGTATGTGTCTGTGTGAGTCTGTATGTCTGAGTGTGTCTCTGTGTGTATGTGTGCATGTGCCTGTGTGTATATGTGCCTGTGTGAGTCTGTATGTCTGAGTATGTCTCTCTGTGTGTATCTGTGTGCATCTGTATGCTGTGTGTGTCTCTCTGTGTGTGCGTGTGTATGTCTATGTGCCTATGAGTGTCTGTATGTCTGTTTGTGTGTCTATCTGTCTATCTGCCTGTCTGTGTCTGTGTGTCTGCATGTGAGGATGATTCAGAAGAGAAACTGCTGATGCCTGAGAGAGCAGGCACAAGTGTCACGTTTCCCTTAGTTGCCCCCAAACTGTCCTATGGTGACAGAAACACCAGGCACCACCCTACAGCAGATCCTGTCACAGGCATATGTCTGCCTGCCAATGCTCACAGCACTTGCAAAAGCAAAAAGCCCACAAACGTGACCCCACTCCCCACTAGACCTCACAGCTTTGGAGAGCTGAGCTACGATGCACAGGTCTCAGTTTCCCCACCTGTTCAACGCACACAATCAAAGGGACCATCCTTCAGTGGCTGTGAAGGTTCTGGAGAGAATTCTTGTAGAGTAGTGGTCTAGGCCTGGAAGTTCTGTCCTACGAGCCACATGACAGGATCCAGAGACTTTGGGTTGATCATCTGGGGACTGTGTATACGTGTATATTCGTGTTTTCACACACATGCACACACGTGCATGCTACTGGCATCTGGTTAGCAGAGACCAGGGACAGTGTTCAGTATGCTATGATACACAGAAATGGTCTCCCCACCCTCAGAGCATCCTAATGGACTTGAAGTTCTGTGTAGTGGTGCATAGTGGTAATCTCAGCACGTAGGAGGCTGAGGCAGGAGGATCTCGAGTTCAAGGCTAAGCTGGGCTCATAGTAGTGATTATATCTTAAAAGAAAGAAGAGAGAAAAGGAAGAGGAGGGAAGAATGGAAGGAGGGAAAAAGAGACAGACAGACAGACAGAGAGACAGAGAGACAGAGAGGGGGGACTTCTGAGAAGGAGAGACACTGCTGTCAGCATGGCCAGCTCAGAGGGAACTCTCAGCACTGAGAGCTCTGCCAACCGCTCTGGCACTGACCAGGGATGGGAAGGATCAGTTCAATGATATAAATGCAGCATCAGGACCACAGCACCAAAGCCCTCCTTAGAGACAGAGCTCAATGAGGCTGAAACAAAGCCCAGAGTTGAGTTCAGATCTAAGCCTCGGGTAGATGGAGTAGCACCTAGTCTCCTGGAGAGACAGCCAGCAAGCAGTTAAGAACTCCCAGTGCTCTTACATAGGATTTGAGTTCAACTCCCAGCATGCAGTTCTGCCGCCGGCTCACAAGCCCCACAACTCCAGCTCCAGGGCATCTGACTCCCTCTTCTGGATTCCGTGTGCATTGCACCCACAAAGTGTGCATACACTCATACGCACAATTAAAAAAAAAAAACCAAAAAGTTTAGAAACTGAAAACTGAATCCCATAAACACCAAGGGCTATAGAGCCTTCTATAGGTTCCAGATGTTCTATCCCTCACTTTGAAGTCTTTAGACCACATTCTTTTCTATTTTACCAGTTCCCTGTGGGTTTCTGTGTTATCCCTCAAAAAGCCAGACACATTTATTTGGTGCTCAGTGAATGCTGGGATCCAGGCACAAGCCGAAACTGTAAGGCTTGAGATTGGTCTGTAGAACATTCCTTCAGTCTCTAGCAGAAGAGGGAGAGCAATCCAGCCAGTCAGCTCTCTAGGGCTTCTGTAGCTCTGCCAACCATCAGGAAGCTCTTTTCCCCATGTGACCTGGGAATGATGTCATTCTTGCTGTGGCATAGTGTGGGGTGGGGTGGGGCCTCTCTTTTGAAGTCCTAGGATTTGGGAGGGGGATTCATGTGGTGTGATCGGGACAAGGCATGTGCACCTGGCCCTGTAGTGACCGTGACGATCATCATCAGCAGTCTGGGCGTGAGCTGGCAGGGATACTTAGCGGGGATTAGGTGGATCAGGGCTGGCTGAGAGGTTGGTAGTGACTAATTCTAGTCCAGGGTGTAGACCTGAAGGAGAGATGCTTTGCATGACAGTGGTCCTTGGGGGGAAAGCTGTGATTCCCTGGTACAGCCCACCCCACCGTGGGCAGGGCAGCCACCCTACTCACAGACTCAGGTTCCAATCCCGAGACCTCCACAAATTGAACTTTTCAAGCCCCAGCTTCTGTACACAGCCTAGGTAAACTTCATCTTTCAGCTTAGCAGTTATGGGGTCAGGGGGGAGTAACAGAGCACCTGCCCCACCTTCACAAGGCCCTGGGTTTGATCCCCCAGCCCCACCAGGAAGTGTGCATAAGCAGTGAGCAGGCTCAGTAGAGAGCTCCTCCTAAGGACCAGCATCCCGCATCTCCTTGGAGTCACCCAGCTGAAGGTGCAGCCTCAGGAGCCTTGTAAGACCTGCAGAGCCAGACTGCCTCTTAACAGGCAGTCTGGCTCTTAACAAGATCCCCAAGGCCTAGGAGCACAGGGTACGTGCTGGAGTCCCAAGTCCCAGGCTCTGCCTTCTGACTCCTGCTGGGTTACTCTGGGTTATACCAAGGTGTGGCTTCCTCCTCTGGAAATCGGAGACCAGTGATAAAGTGCATATATATATTTGTGGTGGGGGCGGGGGGAGCTGATGGAGTCATACAACCTAAAAATAGAAAAATTACAAACAGTGTTTTATTCAAAGTAGGAACTTTACAAATAACCACGGGGCCTTGGGTCACCCAGGTCTGCCCTGTTCAGCCTTCTTTCCTGGAAAGTAGGTCCCTGTCACTCTAGAGCTCAGTTCCCCTCTCTTCTCCTCCCCTCTGCCTGAGGGCCAAGCAGGATGCTAGTACTTTTACATGGTACCTGAAGTGGTCAGAACAGACAATAGTGTGTGGGGGGGTCTCAAGGAACTAATGAGCGCCTTCCTGGAGTCCCCAGGTACCCCCACTCTCTCTTTCTTTTTTTTCCAAGACAGGGTTTCTCTGTGCAGCCCTGGCTGTCCTGGAACTCACTCTGTAGACCAGGCTGGCCTTGAACTCATGTAGATTCACCTGCCTCTGCCTCCCTAGTGCCGAGTGTCAGGGGACTTAAGGCGTGAGCCACCATTGCCTGGCCCTTGATAACTATTTCATGGGATTGTCCGCCTTGTGCTTCATAATAGCTCTGGGAAGTGTGACTATATCCCCATACCCCCTCCCTTGTTCGGACATGGGGAAGCAAGGCAGGGAGGAGAGAGAGAGAGAGAGATAGAGAGAGAGAGAGAGAGAGAGAGAGAGAGAGAGAGAGAACAGATGGCTCTGCAGTGTTATTCTGCAGGTTAGTGACTGAGGACGAACCTCACTGCTCACATGGATCCCAGAGCCAAAGGCACACGGTACCCAATGAAGGCTCATATCTGTCCCCCAGTGTAAGTGCCCAGGCAGTTGTCCTCACGGAATTCAAATTTCTCCTGGCAGTTTCACACTGGGAGAAGAAAATGGCTGCAGGCGGGACCCTTGGATCCTAGGAGGAGACTCCACACCCTGGGCCAATTTATCAGACCACCTTACAGGACAGACAAGCTGACATAAGGGTGGGTCAGCTTGGCCACACCTGGACCAAGACTTTAGCTGCGCATATCTCTGTCTCTCTATTTAAATGACACATTCAGACAGCCCACAGTGCGCATGTGAGGGTCAGAGGACAGCTTACAGGGGTCAGTTTTCTTTCTCTATCATTAGGGTCTCAGAAATCAAATTCCTGTTATCTGACTTGGTGGCAAGGGCCTGCTGAGCCATCTCTCTGGCTCTCTCTATACTCCATTTTAGGAGCAAGAAATGAATGTGGAGGAGTCACTAGGCTTCTTAGTTCCTTTCCCTGACGTGGCCACATGGAACAAATCTCCTTTCTCTGCTTTGATCTGCTGCTTCTATGTTTAATTAGCGTATTGGGGACAAATGGCTGAGCCTAGCTTGTTAGGGCGGCTGGGCTCAGGCTCTGATCCTGACAGATCCAGTTACCCCAGCAGTCTGGCTGCAGCTGGCATCTGGCCTGGTCCTTGCTCCTTCCAGTCCCTGTCAGGGCCCTCTCTTAATCCTTACTGTCTCTGCCTGGCTCAAGATCAAGGTCCAAAGAAAGAGCTGGGCCCTATAGCTGGTCCAGCAGCAGGCAGAGGCCACACCCTTGGACTGCCTGGCAGCAAGCACCTACTGGAAGCCTGGATTTAAACTTCAGGCTTGGTGAAGTTGGAGCTGAGCTCGTGTGGGCCCTGTAGGATTCCATGGTGGTGTTGGTAAAAGGTTCATGTTTCCCAAGTGAGGAAGGCGAGGCTGCGTACTTGGGCTAGTCTCTATGGCTGATGTGATAAATAACCACAGACTTGATGGCTCTGTAGCAATTCTGGAGGTCGGACTTGGGTTAGGATTAGGGTCAATATCGTTGTCTCAGCAGATCTCTTCTCTCTGCTTCTAGAGACTCTCTCCACCCCCAGCCCCAGTGTGGAGCCTTCCTCAGCCTCAGAGTGAACACAGCTGACTCTCACTGGTACCTGACATGTAGTGGACTCTCAACTACACCTGAGAGGGTCTCGATTTTCAAAACCTCCAGTGGTTGGATTGAGCCCACTTGGTGACCTCTCCTGCACCAAGGTACTGATCCTGAGTCTTTTTGGTTTTTGTTTTGTTTTGTTTTGTTTTGTTTTTTGAGACAGGGCTTCTCTGTGTAGCCCTGGCTGTTCTGACACTCACTATATAGACCAGACTGGCCTCGAACTCACAGAGATCCACCTGTCTCTGCCTCTCAGAGCGCTTCGATTAAAGGTGTGTGCAGTCACTGCCAGGGTAAGGTCCTGAATCTTAATCCCAATCACAAAATCCCCGTTGTAGGCTTCAAAGATGCTATGAATTAGGAGGTAGACATCTTTTTGTGTGTGTGTGTGTGCGCGCGCGCGCGGTGGTGGGGAGGAGAATCTCTTAGCCCAGGCTGGCCTTGAATTCCATGCGTAGTCGAGGATGATTCTGAATTTCTGATCCTCCCATTGGTACCTCCCAAGCTCTGACATTTGAGGCATGGGCTACCCAGTCCGGTAGAAGTACCAATAGGGTTTGAATCCAGGGCTTCATTTGTGCTAGGCAGCAAGTCTACCAACTTAGCTGGGAGTAGACCTCTTTGGTGGGTCGTTGTTCTGCCTGGGATAGGGAGGTTAGGCAATCTACCCCAGCCCCACCCTGATAGCCCAGAAGCAGTGCAGCCGGCAGCCCCCTTTCCCAAATTTTTCCATTCTGGTTTTGATATTTATAGACTGGATCGGGGCTCGATGGAAGAGTGGTCACAGGACTCTCCTAACATGACAATTAACTTCTGAAAACTGAGACACCTTCACAGGGGTCCTGGAGATAGGAGATCAGAGGAGAGGCACCCTGAAGACAGAGGAGTCAGACTGCCGAAGAGCCATGGGAAGTCTGTCTCTACCAGGCTAGCTAAAGGCAGGAGGTCCTTAGTGAGAGGGAAAATCGGCTTCTTGCAAGTGGCAGTGGGAAGCCTGGTTGGCCCCATCCCCTGGGCCTTCGTTCTTACACTTACCTGGCTGTCCCCGGCTTTGGACATTGGCATCTGAGGTTGTTGGTTGCTCTGAGCCATAGAGTAAGGTGACAGTGTAAGGAGGTTGGGGGAAAGCAGAGTTCCCTCCTGTTCTTTTATCTCGTACTTAGACAATAAGAGGAATCCTGGAGCCGGGCAGTGGTGGCCCATGCCTTTAATGTTGGCACTAGTGAGACAGAGGCAGGTGGATTTCTGAGTTCGAGGCCAGCCTGGTCTACAGAGTGAGTTGCAGGACAGCCAGGGCTACCCTGTCTGACAAAAAGCAGTCTTGAGACAACGTGTTTGGTACAGAGACAGGCTTGAAGCTGATTCGGTTTGTTAGGTAGGATATGATCAGAAGGAGCCAGGTTTGGAAAACTCTGCTCAACTCGTGAGGGGTATTTAATGTCTCACGGTACTGAAAAGCCAGACCTCTGGCTTTCAGGCACAGCTTGATCCGGCAGCTCATTCATGCCAAGTATAATGGCTTTAATGTCAGCTTTTTTCCTCAGGCAGACTCTCTTCTAGGGTTCCTAAGACAGCTGCAAGGGACCCTGACCAAGACTCTATCTTTAGATTCAAGTATAAAAAAAACCCCAAACAAACAAACAAACAAACAAATTTACCTCATTGTTGACTCAAAAAACTTTGGAACGAGACCATGTTGGTTCCCAATTAACCTGTGTCGTACCTCAGGATATCTGTTTGTGGTCTCATCTCCTCTCAGCTGTCATGTCTCTTTGGGAAGTCACTCAGCTCTGCTCCCTCTAAGCAGAGAAATTCTGGATGTTGAATGTCACCTAAGGTATGAGCCTTAATGCTGACAGCTTGGTCCCGGGGTGATGCTGTGGGGAGAGATGAGTCCTTTAGGTCCGAAGGTGCGTGTCACCCACAGCCGTGGTGGGGCCTTCCTCTTCATGAGTGGGTTTCTTGGCTTCTTGGCTATAAGAAAGAACCCTGACTGACATTACTTGTGGACCCTGGCATGTAAGTTCAGACAGTGAGGAAACTGGGGAGGGGACAGCAGCGTGAAGGAGAATAAAATCCAGGGGAGCATGCATTACCTTGACTGAGCCCATTTCTGCATCTATAAAATGAGAGTTCAAATCCCTGGACTGAAATCAAGAGGAGAAGTTTGTAAAAGTAAAGAGAAGGGACCATCTGGTCATTTGACACCATTTCTTAAATGCCAGCCCTCATCCTGAGGACCCAGTGATGGGCAGGGCAGATACAGATCCTTCAATCTGGGGACCTAAAGGGGTTGTCACAGTAACTGAAAGACATTGATGTCATAGGAACATCTGCAGCTGCCACAGATGAATGATGTCCTTCCCAAAGCTGCTTAAAGGTGGAGGACTTGGGACACTTGGGTGGGTCCCACAGCCTCTCCCTTCACACCCGGTAGTACAGTAGCTGCTTCCTGGTTAAAGGGCTGCACTTGCCTGTGGTTTTCGTTTGAAGTTACTCTTCCCGGCTCCAGGAGAGACCAACCCTTCTCAAATTGCTCCTGGTAATTCGAGTGGAGAGTGAGTCAGGGCTCTGTGGCTCGACTTTCCCTGCCAGCTGCCCAGAGTGCCTTCCAGGGAGACAGGCAGAGGGCAAGAGCCTCATAATGATTTTTGCATCCTGAGATGAAGCCACAGGGATAGGCGAGGCTTGCTCTGCCATGGCTATGTCCTTCTGTGCCATGCACAGAAGGCACATAGGGGCAGGGGGGTGTAGGAGGGTCTGTAAGTAGCTGAGGACAACAGAGAGCCTCCTTGCATCTCATTGACTTGCTCAAAGGCAAACGCATCCTGCTTAGATGAAGTGGATCCAAAATATAACAGGTCATGGGCTGTGGACGTTTGCACCTTGAGTGTGGGGACAATGGCTTGAGCCGCACCTGCTCCCAAACTGGAGCTTGCCTCCTGGGTATCCCAAGCCCACCACACGTCAAACACAGTCATGCGCCGTGGTAAGGTAGTTTTGGTCAATGACACACTGTATGTAGGTAGGCGATGTCCCCATGTTGGATTTCCTGGCTGTGGCACTTCTATCCGATGCTTTTTTGGTTTTGTTTTGTTTTGTTTTTGAGACAGGGTTTCTCTGTATAGCCCTGGCTGTCCTGGAACTCACTCTGTAGACCAGGCTGGCCTTGAACTCAGAAAGCCGCCTGCCTCTGCCTCTGAAGTGCTGGGATTAAAGGCATGCGCCACCACTGTCCGGCTGTCTGATGCTTTTGCACGTGGACACAATGGCCTAATACTGCGATTTCATACACACATCTGTCAGGAAGCACACCTCAGTAAATGGCTGGGCACCCAGATGGAGTTATGCCTCCGTTACCCTGGGAGACCCAAGCAGGCCTGTCTCCTTTCTGAAACAGTGTAGTGCTTGGTCTGTCTAACGCCCAAACATCGTGGAAAGGACAGAAGACTATAAAGTATCTTGTCTTAGTGAGGATTACTATTGCTCTGATGAAACACCGTGACCAAAAGCAAGCTGAGGAGGAAAGGGTTAATCTGCCTTACCCTTCCATATCACAGTCCATCACTGAAGGAAGTCAGGTCAGGGACTCAAGCAGGGCAGGAACCTGGAGGCAGGAGCTGATGCAGAGGCCGTGGAGGGATGCTGCTTCCTGGCTTGCTCCTTGTGGCTTGTTCAGTCTGCTTTCATACAGAACCCAGGACCACCAGCCTAGGGATGGCCCCACCCACAATGGTCCGGGTCCTACCACATCCATCACTAATTAAGAAGATGCCCTACAATCTTGCCCACAGCCCTCTTGTGGAGGCATCTCCTCAGTTGAGGTTCGCTCCTCTCAGATGACTCTAGTTTGAGTCAAGGTGACAGAAATCCAGCCAGCAGACATTTGTAGATGGCTCAGGCTACCAGGTGCAGGGCAGACTTTGTGGGGAGAGCCATTGTCCTGAACTGTTTATGGAATATGACAAGACCCTGTACTTTTCCTGCACAGATACAATTTTGTTTGTTTGTTTGTTTGTTTTAGAGTTAAAGACAGATCTTTATTTCAAACTCTGATCTACCAAATTAGTGTTCCCCACCAACTCTGGGAGCAGAGACCTTCACAGGCTTCACAATCTTTTGTATAGGTGCTGCCTTCATGGAGGCCTTAGTAGCAGCCATTGCTGTCTTCTTTGACACCTGCTTAGCCTTTTTTGCTTCCTTGGCAGCCCTGATAGCCTGCACTCGCTGAGCTTTCCTAACTTTTGGTTTCTGATTTCTCTTGGCCATTATATCAACAAGAGACGCACCAGTGATGGCTCGCTGGAGTTTGACAGCATGGCACAGCTCAACCTGCATGGTGATAGATGTCCGCCTGCTGGAGGGAAAGATGGCGAAGAGAAAGAATCATGGGAAAACACCTTATCCAGATACAATTTTTTAAAAAGGAGAGTCGGCAAATAATCCTCCCAAACAGGTTGTCAGTCAGCTGTCACAAAGACCAGAAAGCCAATGGCTTTAATAAGAGAGGAGGTGACAGAGTGGGACCAGAGTTGTTTAGAATGACAAGGGAGCCGAGGGATGTGCTAGCGACCCATACTCCTGTCTTGTTGCTCCATCCACCTTATACTCGACCCCTACTTCATGATCTAAAGTGGTTGCCTAGGTCCCTATATCACATTTTTGTTCTAGCTAATGACGAGGGAGAAACAGGGGGAAGGTGAGGTGATTTCCTTCTCTTCTCTTCTCTTCTCTTCTCTTCTCTTCTCTGTCTTAGACATACCCTGGTTTCATGAGTTGCCACAGATACAGAGAAAAGGATTCTCTGTGGGACAGCCTTGTGCGTTCCTTCACGTAGGTCACCTCTAGGGGTAGGGCAGCCCCGAGACTTCTTCGGTGTGACTGAGTCCCCAGTGCTGGCTTCCTCCTCCACCCACCAAGCTGTTCCCCTGCCTCCCAGGTGATGATTCCAAATACACCTACCAATTAATGTCCTTCTCCTCCTCTTCCCAGGAACCCAGGCTGAAAGACAGCTCCCGTCTGCAGTCAGATCATCCCGAGCGGAAATGTGACATTTTCAGTCAAACATGCAGCAAAGACCAGTCTCTCAGCAAAGGATGGTTCTGGGAGCATCTAAGTGGAAGGCGGCTGGGTCTGGCCACACCCATCACCTCCTGTGAGAGCACCTTATGGTTGTGCTCTCACTTTGACAAATGAGGTGGGGTAAGGCTTTCCAGGCACCCTGCTTTGTAGAGATCCCTGTGGTACAGATCTGTCACTTGCCACTTGCTGGCTTGGGAGCAGGACACTATGCCAGGCCAGGCTTGTGTGAGTCTGCAGAGAGCCTCCATCTCGGTCACCTCCCAGGCCTCCTCAAGGCTCCATGCTCTACCCTGTGTTCTGTAAACTAGAGTGCTGGGCACCACTGAGGTGTGGCCGCCTTGTGATTCCTTTTTAATGATGATAACAGCACGTGTTTGAAAGCCACTCACCAGGGGTTGGCCCGAGATAAACACTCCACAAACATTGCCAGCCCCTTGTCAGCCCTCCAAGGCAGTGGTGTTTACAGGCTCTGGGGGGTGGGATGGGGGGTAGCAGATTGCCTGGGGTCCCAAGGATGAAAGAGTTTGACTCTGGCCTTGTGCCCTGAATCTGTACCCAGGTCCCCGTGGTGACGTCAAACACAAGCTTAGCTTAGTCTCATGGCAGGAGTCTAGGAACCTTCTTCTCTGAGTACCTGTTCACTTCTGCCTGGGCAGAGTTCTGGGGTACCAGTATAGAGGGAGGGATCAACTGTGCCTGGGAGTGGATCCCTCTACCCAAGAAGATTTGGCCCTGCTCTAGTGAGGAAAGGGGAACAGGGAGGTGGCTAGGGTGAAGTTGCCTGCTTGGGGGGTGGGGGGGATGAGGGAGAGGAAAGGTCAAGGCCTCCCTCCCTCCACTGCTCCAGCCTCTAGATAATGAGTAACTGCTTAGTGGCTGAATGGCTGGTCATGAGGAAGTGATGGAGCCTCACGAGGAAGCCCCACGGGGCCCCTGGCAGGGGGTGACTCAGCACTGCCCAGAAGTGCTGAGCCTGGGATGCAGGGTCCTTTACCTGCCTCTGGAACTGTCTCCCCATGCCTCCTGTTGTATGGCCCAGGCCACTCTTTCCCAGCTTCTTGGAGGATGTCCTTGCTGTCAAAGCCATAGATCTCTCCATGAAGCTTTGTCTTCATGACCGGTCTCCTCCCTGAATTAGTGGTGCTCCAGGTTCCCAGTGTTAATCCTTATCACCTTCTTTGTGCTGGCAGGGTACAGGGTTGGGTACACTCGGCTGGACTCTGCTGTCTCTCCCAGCCACTCCTGGGCTTTGCCCCTGGGCTCATACCCTATGTCCAACAAGACATCCAGATGTGACAGCTTGGTTTGTTTAGGTCTGGAGCCACACTCCATCGTGACTGAGGCCTTTGAGTGTCTCTATTCAAGGGCCTCATGTCCAGGCACCACTGGGATACTGTGCTAAAGATCTAGTATTGTGTGTATCTCACAGGGTTTTGTCTTGGGCTCCAAACTATGGCATATTCTAGGTCTTCAGTAAGTACCTGAGGGGATCAGTGCCTCGAGCATCTTCATGTATACAGAGGGCCCATGGGGGGGGGGGGAGAGAAGTGCTGGGTGGGTCACGAATAAGTGCTGCCTGCTGGCTGTTGTCTGCCTTGTGGTCTGGCAGGCCAGAGTGTCAAGAACTCATGTGTTTGCCTGACTGCTGGGCTCTGATTCAGACCTGGCCTCGGACATGAGGATGGACTAGCATCAGTCCATCATCTTAGTTCCCTGAGGACCTGTGGGCCACTCAGACCCCAGGGCTGTCAGCTAGTGTCCACTGCATTGATGAAGAAAGCCCAGTGCCTCTGCCGAAAGACTGTGTCCTAAAGAACAGAGCTGCACAGGTCTGCCCTAGTGGTGAGTCCTGGGTCCTGGCTAGTGTCCAGCAGTGTCTGAGTTTCTACCAAGCAGTTTCTATATGCTGCCTGGGACAGGGTTCTGGTCATCTGAGAGAGGTGGAGGCCTGTGTGGACCACAGTCTACTAGACTTGACGTTAGCTCCAGACCTGGTGACCTTGGAGAAATCTCTTTTAACTATAGAGCCTCAGTTTCCCCAAATGGCAAGGTGCCATGGGGATAAAATAAGGGGATGCCTCCATGTCCATGAGACTGGCCCACCTGTGGCGTGTCTAGGAAGCAGTGCCCAGCCCTACACTTAATTACAAGGTTGGGTTTCAGCCCTGAAGGAACTCACAGGACACCTGAGAGCTAGACCAGCAGGAAGGGAGCAGGGTCAGACACTCCCACTATCATGTAGGTCCCAAATGAGGGTGGCAGGGAGTACTTCTGCTGGCAGCTCATCTGGGTGGGTCTGACATGGTCAGCAGTGAGTTCAGGGGGTGGGGTCCTGGAGGAGAGTGCCCCTGGGAGGATCCCTGGAGAGGAATGGACTGGGGACAGATTGACAGAGAACCGAAAGACCACAGGAAATGGAATGAGTGTCTATGGAGAAGTGGCATGCTGGGCCCAGGAGCAGTATGAGGTGGCAGTGGGGAGGTCTGGAGGCGTGGCCAGAGTAAGATGAGACAGACCCACACTTTCTCAGGGTGGGGGAGGCTGCTAGGGGCTTGGTTTTAGGGAGGTTTGTATTTCTCACACGTCATTGGGCTAGACTAGATCTCAGAGGCCCAGGTGGAGCCTTGAGACCTCCAGCCCCAAACAGACTACAGAATGCAGCTCAAGTCTTCCATCCTGGCTGGGCCCCAGTGGCCACTAGCACCTGGCTTCTTCCTGCCTATTCCCCAGTTTTACAGGAAGCCACCCAAAGTACCTAAGTTCTAACCTGTACTGCCCTCGCCTTGTGCCCGCCCCACCTGGAAAACATCAAATCCTTAAGACTGGGCTGGTACAGCCTCCAACAGGATGTCTTTCTCTGTCTATCCAGAAGGTAGACAGTCTGTTCGTTAGGCTACCAGGCAACTCCTGTCTATAGTCAGCAGAGCACATGAGCTCAAATAACTGGCTGGAAGACCTCAGCTGAGCTGTTACAGTGCCTGGTTTCCTCTAAACCACAGGACATAATGGTTCCTGCCTCAGATGGGTTGACGCTTGTAAGCTCTTCTGAGAATGCCTGCTATGCACTAAGTGGTAAATATTACCCACTATTAATGAGATTACTCTTACCTCATCCACCTGGCATGGGGATTGGTGTCAAGGGCTTAGTACCTTGCTAGGATCCTGGTGAACACTCAGGAAGGCAAGGCGTGATCCTCCGTCCTCACGAACACCATCCTTACCAACCCACCTTCGTCACCGCCATCATCACTCTCATCCCCCTGCCTCTGTCTCCATCCCTACCACCATCACTAGTCCATCCATTCGTCTTTCTAGATGGCTGGAAAGAACAATGTCTGGTTCTTTGGTCTCAGGGTCAAGCTTGGGACCAAGCTCGGGAGAATTAAGGAAGCAGGTGATGGATGAAGAAGATCGTGTGAGAGTTAGAGCTGTCACCTCCATGGCCAGAGGGACACCAAGCTGCCCTTAATCTGGGGACAGGAGCAGAAGTTCTAGCTTTGCCGAGGTCTCGTGTAGGCCAGGCTAGCCTTCAACTTGTTTTGTTGTGGAGGAGGACTTTGAACTTCTGATCTTCCTGCCTCTGTTTCCAGAGTGCTGGGATGACAGGCGTGCTCTACCATGCCTGGTTGATGCAGGGCTAGAGACAGAATCTAGGGGCTCCTGATGGGAAGCAAGCCCTCTACTAAGGAATCTGGAAATGAGGGCCCCTCTGGGCTCAGCTTGTCCTAAACCCCTGATCTGAGGCATCTTCTCCAGTCTCAACTGAAGCTACTCATCCTGTAGTTGGGAGGGTGGTGCCTGGAACAGGGGTGTGTGAAGCTCTGGGAGAGTCTCCTCTGTGGCAGGGGGTGGGAGAATTGGGGAGGGCTTCCTGGAAGAGGCGCTTAGAGCTAGGAAATGAATGTGTAGGAGTGGCCAGCAGCAGAATGAGAGAAGGAGCCCTGGGTCCACACGAGCACCATCTCACATGGGAACCCTGGGTCCACACAAGCGCCATCTCACATGGGAACCCTGGGTCCACACAAGCGTGATCTCACATGGGAACCCTGGGTCCACACGAGCACCATCTCACACCTCCTGCCACCTCACTGCCCTCACCCCATCCCAGCTTCCATCAGGACCACGAGGACCTGCATCTCTCTCCCAGCATCCTCTCCCTGCACAGTGCCCTCTACAGAGGCCCCATGGCTGAGGCCCTAAGCCTTGGATATGACAGGGTGCTCAGACCAGGCTAATTCCTTGCCTGTTGCTAATCCCTGACCCTCTACTCTCCTGGGGTCTGGTCTAAGCCCTCAAGTTGGTTTTGCACCCCAAGACCTGTGCATGATCTCTTCTCCCCCCACCCAACACTATTCCTGACACTGTCTGAGGCTTCTTATCTGAGCCTTCAACTACCTTGTGCTTCTTGAGGGGGCTTTTCTATTTGCCTCTTTCACAGACCGAATCCCAGGTTGAAATGGAGTTTCCTGCTTTAAATTCGGTCTTTCCTTTCTATTAGAAAGTCAGCTGCGTGAGAGAAGGGGTCCCTGCTACATAGCCAAGGACTCTGAGCTTTGAAATGAGGAAGGTGGAGGAGGGGGCCAAGAAGGGCTCCCTGGAGGAGGGGTTCAGTGTGGGAAGCAAATGGAGCAAGACAGGGCAGGTAGCGGGGAGGAGGGGGTAGAGGTGAGGAGAGGTGGGTAGAAGTGCAGAGGGGGTAGTGGTGCTCAGAGCCCCAGGTTAGCAGTTGTTTAGTCCTTCCTGCGAACCAGAGCCTTGCTGTTTAAAATCATGGCCGACTTTCCATGTGGGAGGGGCGCAGGAGAGCCGCAGAGATATCCCTGTCATATTTTCAATCCTGTCTAGGTCTTAGAACCTTCTCTCAGAGCATGGCTTTGCTCTGGACTGCCATTTTGTGAGGTTTTAGACCATGGCGTACCCATTTCACAACCTGGTAGCAGTGTGACTCTGGACAGGTCCCTGAATAGTTTTCCGGTTACCTCATCTGTTAAGTGGGTGGGGGTGGGCTAATGATAAATGGCGGGCAGGTGCTACGTGCCTTTTACACAGTGGCTAATTGGACCTTCCCACTGCCCCAGGAGACAGGTGAGGTTTGGGAGGTCAGGCCTGTGGGTGAAGGGCTTGGTTCCATGTCTGGTCTCCAGGAGCTCCCCACCTGGTCAGCTGCCAGAGAAGCCGCTGGTGCGGATTTTGTTCCCTGGCATAGGCCAGAGTCCCTGTGGATGATGACTGGTCCTGAGTTCCTGTGGATGCTGACTGGGCCTGAGCCCCAGTGGATACTGACTGGTCCTGAGCCCCTGTGCATGCTGACTAGGCCTGAGGCCCTGTGGGTGCTGACTGGTCCTGAGTTCCTGTGGATGCTGACTGGGCCTGAGCCCCTGTGTGTGCTGACTAGGCCTGAGGCCCTGTGGGTGCTGACTGGTCCTGAGTCTCTGTGGATGCTGGCTTGTTCCAAGTCTTTGTAGATGCTGACTAGACCTGAGTCCCTATGGATGCTGACTAGGCCCAAGTCTTTGTAGATGCTGACTAGAACTGAGTCAAGCTCTTTCTCAAAGATCTGACCTTGATACTGCCCACGCTGGAGATGTCTTCAGATCTACTGGGTTCTCTCAGAAGCCTAGCCAACCACAGGCCTCCTGGGCCAGGTGTGCTGCTCCCCAGAGGTGTGGTGAATCACAGGATACTACCTCTCTGCCTGTGGGCCCAGCTGGCTGCTCTTCTGTGCCTCATATTTTTATACCAGCTAATTATGGCCATTACTGTCACACCAGAAACTCGAAGTGACCTTCAAGAAGCTGGGGGGCAGCTATGTGTGGAGGCCTAAAAGGGGGTGATCCTTTCTGCCCACCCTCTTCTCTTTGAGGTTCCTGATGGGATTTACCTGGTTGACTTGGAACCCTGCACAAAGTATCTCAAAGTGCAAGACCAGGCAGGCAGCCAGTCACGTGGTATCTGCAGTTATCTCTTGAGAGATGGATGCTGATGCTCACTTTCTCCCTTTTATGTAGTTGGGGACCCCAGCCTATGGGATGGTGCCACCCACATTCAGACCAGGTCTTCCCTCCTCAGTTTGGCCTCTCTAGAAATGGTTAGAGTGTGTCCTAGGTGACTGCAAATCCTGTCGACTTGTTGGTGAAGATCACACTCTGCAAAGTCAGAAGTTCCACGGTGGGGGTGGGGCGGGGCATGGGAAGACACACCCTGAGTGTGGTCCACACCATTCCCAGGGCTGAGGACTGGAAAGTCATCTGCTTGAACATGAACTCAGTCTGGGACCAGCCCCCCAGGAATCCCAGAGCTCACATGCCTACTTCGTATGCGCTCTTGAAGCCTGAAGCCAATAGTTTATTAAAGGGGTACCTTCCTGTATCCCCTTGATTTCCCCGCCCTTTCTATCTGGCTTCAGATAGGCTCACAAACATATGCTTGACAGGTTAGATGAAATGGGCTAATTTCTCAAAAGACACAAGCATGCGCACGCAGGAAATACAAATGTAATACACACACACACACACACACACACACACACACACGAAGCTAAAATCGACTGGTCCAGTTCTTGAGAGAATAATAGTTATTGAGAGAAGATTTGATGAACACATGCATCAAGTCCCACCCAGTCAACAAGAGGGAGACTCCTTGTCTGCCATGAGCTGGGTACAGGATAGCCTTGAAACCTGAAGCAAGTTTCAACAAAACTGAAATAAATCCTACCACATCCTCTGATGCAATTAGCCTGGAGCACAGCAGGATGACAAGAAAGGCCATCCGCATGGAAATGTCAAAAGCAGCCTTTGAAGTAACTCACTCTGCAAAGAAGAGAACAGAACAGGAGTGCGAACCGAGCAGTGGTAGAGGCAGCTGGGAACCAGTGTGCCAAGCAAACCGCTCAAGAGAAGTCTGGGGGCATGGATGCTGCAGAGGGTGGGTGGAGGGGCCAGAAGGGAACGAGTGGGCCCTGCATTGGGGCAGGTACAAAACCCAAAAGATGGACCCAGAGGAGAGAGCGACAGTTCTTAAAATGGAAATTGATGAGGGAAAGTTTTTTTGGTTTTCTTTTTGTTTTTTAAATTTCTTTTACAGTATCTAGAATGGGTCCCTTGGCAAAGAGAAGGTCCAAACAATGGAATTTAAGAGAGAGTACAGTGAGCATGCGCAAGGCCATGAGTTCAATTCCCCACTACTAAAGAAACTATAACCAGAGACTGGGAGATGGCTCAGCCTCTGAGAGCCCTCGCTGCTCTTGCAAATGACCTAGGTTCTGTTCCCATGAAACTCCAGTTCCAGGGCATCCAGTGTCCTCTTCTGACCCTCTCAGACACCAGTCATACAAGTGCAGCATAGGCATACGTAAAAGCAGACGAGATATTCACACATAGATAAAATATATAATCTAAAATAAATAAATAAAATAAAAACACTAGCCAGTCCCTTGGGGCTCGGGATGTGACTTACTAGAGTGCTTGCCTACCAGGCATTCAGCCTGAGCTCTCTCCCCAGCACTTTATAAAGCTGGGTGTGGTGGCACACGCCTGTCATCCCTGCACTTAGGATTGGGAGTTCAAAGTCACCCTTGGTTATATCATGAGTTCTGGGCCAGCCTGGGATACATGAGACTGGGAGAAAGGGTGGGAGTGGATTATAAAGACACAAAACTAAGAGATACAAGAACCACCATAGCACCTGTTGAGCCCAGAGCCACTTCAGCTTGGTGGCTTCTAAAAGACCTGAAGATATATCTGTGAATTCCCAGAGAAGTTTGGCTGAGGAGAAAAGACCCACCCCCTATCCTGCGGGCTGGGGTCCTGGCCTGAATAACAAGGAGACAGTGAGCTAGCACCAGCATCCATCTCTCCCTGCTTCCTGACCGTGGATGTGGTGTGACCAGCTGCCTCATTGCTTCTGTCACTGTGCCTCTGCCCCGCCCCCCCCCCCCCCCCCCCCCCCCCCCCCCCCACCATGATGGACTGTGTACCTTCAAACTGTGAGCCAAATAAACTCTTCCTCCCTTCAGCCGCTTTGGACAGGTGTTTTGTTACAACGATAATAAAAGGAACAAACACACATGGATAAACTTCTAGAAAGGTACCGTACACACAACCAAGGATGTCCGGTGAATGTTTAATATTAGCTTCTAAGATAACCAGCCTAATGCACAGAGGTTGTTGGGCCAGAAGGTCGCAACTACCGGTAGTTCCCCTTGCAAAGACACGGAGACCGGAGACCGAGAGCAATGCAATCAGCAAGAGGTTTGTTATTTCCAATGCATTGGGGTCGTCCTGCACACGAGGTAGAGGCGACCCCCAATTCTCTAAGCTCACACTTTTTAAACATTCTTGAGGCAGATTCTGGTCACAGCCTGAGTTGGTTGTTGACCTTTCACACAATTAGGAGATTCATAGTGAGTGTCACTGTGGTTATTCTTTACCCCAGGGCCATTGTTGTTCAGGAGAGCCTATGTTGACAGAGAATATCTGCTGGCCAGTTGGCCTTATCTCTAGGGAGGGGAGGAGGGGAGGAATGCCTCTTTCTCATGTCCCACAGGAAATATCTGCTAGCTAGGTGGCTCTGTCTCCGGAGAGGGGAGGAGGGGAGGAAAAGCATTTCTCTCAAGGTCAACCAATACGTACATGTTGACCACGTACCATGGACCAATAGTCTCACCATGACAGTTTCTAACTACCCATGTGTCTGCTGCATGTGATGTTGAGATGCAATGGACGTGGTTGGTTCCCCAGAGCACATTCCCACATGCTGCTGACCTGTGAGGCAAAACTGGAGACCTCAGATTATACACACACACACACACACACACACACATGTGCACAGACACACACTCACCAGGCAGAGTCTCAAACTCACTGGGTAGCCAAGGATAGCCTTTTGCCTCCACCTCCCAAGAGCTGGGATTTCAGGCATGCACCATCATGCTCCATTTTTGTAGTGTTGGGCTGGAACCCAGGGCTTCATGCATGCTAAGTAAGCACCCTGCCAGCTGAGCTACATCCTCAGGCTTCCATTCCTGCAGCTCCTGGGCTTCCAATGGCTCATGTCTATCTATAGAAGAAGCCCTACCGAGCTAACTTCTACTCTGGAAGAGTGGCTGGTGCTGCAACTGGATGGTGTCCTGAGTGTGGCCATGGCACAGGGTCACCTCTGGCCCAGCTCTCTCCCTGTCTTCTCTTTTTGATTTTTAAAATTTCATTCACTTGTGTGAATGAATGGCAGGGTTTCACCATGTAGCCTAGGCCAGCCTAGAACTTGTGATCCTGCTGCTTCTGCCTCCCAAGGGCTGGGATTGCTGGAGTGGGGGTGTGCTGCTATGTCCACTTTCTTCTCTTTTCTTCCTTCCCTGGGTACAGATAGGTCCATGGCTCTGCCACAAGGCTCAGAGAGCCAACCATACCTGAAGTCACACAGGAGGTCATGCCTGGCCATGTTCCATTAAGCTAAGTGTCAAATTCCCTCCTTGGCCTGTGCGTTCTGCCTTCTGCTGCTCTGAGCTTCTCTGAGACTCTCAATGGTGCAGGTAAACTCCAAGGTCTAGTGCATCTCTGTCTATATCATTCTTCCCAGGGTCCAGGGAAGAGATGAAGCTGGGGGACCCTGCCTTTGCAGGACTAGGCCAGTGAGCCGGTGACAGGGTCACCTCTGTGGAGGGTGCAGGAAGCCCAGGGGGAGATGAAGACATAGTGTGGCCTTTGGAAGCGGACAAGAGTGCTCACCTCCTTGCCTAAGTGCTGTGCAACCTCAGGTGATTGTCTGGTCATCTCTGAACCCCCGAGTCCTCTTGTATGGTTTCTCAACAGCTGCAGACTGGGTGATATGTTCCAGTACCTGGCTCTGGCTGTGTCCAGAGGGGCTCAGAATGTACTTGTGTCTTCTCTTTCTACCATGTCATAAGTTGGCCATCTTAGAAGATCCTGGTGACTGGTTGAGGGAGGGGTGGCAAGATCCTCTACATCCCCCAAACCCTGCTTTGCCAAGGTCCTGGGGCTGCCTCCCACAGAACCAGGAATTCAGCCCTATAAAAGGCAAAGTCCCTAACCCCCTCAATATAGGTCTGAGCTGTCTCCTAAGAGCATAAAGACCTGTCCCCTCCTAGCCTTGGCACAGGGGAAGTCTGTTATGGGTGAGCTGTGTGACCTCAGTAAGTTCCTATCTATCTCTGGTCCTTCCTGTTCCCTTCATAATGCTGACTCATCCCTAGTCTTGGCTTCCAGAGAAGCTCAAGTCAGAGGCCAGGCCCCACCTTAGTGGATACTTTTGTTAGCACATGCCGAAGCTATGCCCCAGGCTCTCTGTACCAGACCCATAAACCAGGCTCATAAACTCCTGGTGAGGGAGCAGGCCTCCCTCAAATAAAAAGCGGTTTCCAAATGGGTTGGGGAAGGCCAAGTCTGGGCAGCCCGAGGCAGGCCATCTCAAGGGCACTAGGGCAGAGGGTACCTGTCAGACCCAGCCTTCTGGGCCAAATTCATGGGGAAGCAGCTTCCTGAATCACCGGCTGCTCCTTCCCTCCTCCCTATGATGGTAAAACTAGGCCCCAGTCTGGCCTTCGTGTGTGGCCTTGGTTTTGTGTCATCTCTTTGGAAGTCTGTCAGGAAACAGGAACTTGGATACCTGGCTGGCTGTGTGCTGGGACAGCATGGGACTAGGAGCTTCTTGTCCTGGAGGTGGCGCCTAGCATGTTTCCCATGGCAACTCTGATTTGCACCACTCCCAACCCTGATCACACTTGCCCAGAGGGAGCCTGCAGGCATGGTCAGGGACTGACTGCCTGGACCATGGCAGCCTAGGGACTCTGTCTCCTCTCAATCAGCCTGGAGGCCGTCCATCGGACCAAGAATCTTGAGGGCGGTGGGCCTTTGTTTTCTCAGAGGAGGCTCCTAGGGATGGACACTCATCCTGGGATCTCACAAAAGCTCTGCCTCTATCATCAGGCTAGCCCTCCCATCCCACCCCCACTTTGTGAGAACAGCACACAGGAGGCATGCACTGCTCTGTAGGTGGTTGGCACTTGGGACCAGTGCTTGGGTGTCTGGGAGAAGGAAGTGGGGCAGGAAGCAATAGTTCTGTGACAGGTGCTACCCTGCCTGGCCAGGTTGGCAACCCCAGCTCCCTGGAGGCCAAGATCGGGTGGGGTGATTCAGACCTGGGTTGGGTTGTGGGTGCTCAGATCCAGCCCCACTCAAACTGGCCTCATTCTGGTGAATGACACCGAGGCTGGGGTGCTGTTAGTGAGAGGGTGGCAATGGGTCTCCCTCAGTCTCACGGAGTCGAAGCCAGATGGGCCTCAGAATGATACCTATCCAGTGCAGCGTCAAAGAAAGATAAGGCTGGAAGAAGAGAGAGAGCCAGAAGACCCCACCAGCCTGTGGGGCGTCTCATAACTGAGACCCAGAGGTCCCTATATTCTGCCCAGCTACCTCTTGTAGAGACCATTTTGTACTGAAGGAACCCCCTCCAGTTTGGGAGAGCGTAGAATCTTTCCCTTGTCTGCTCGGCTCACTCAGCTTTCCATTGTTATGATAAACTACCATTGAGAAAAGCGACTTGGGGCTGGAGAGATGGCTTAGTGGTTAAGAGCGCCAACTGCTTTTCTGAAGGTTGTGAGTTCAAATCCCAGCAACCACATGGTGGCTCACAACCATCTGTAATGGGATCTGATGCCCTCTTCTGGGGTGTCTGAAGACAGCTACTGTGAGCGGGGCTGGAGCGAGCAAAGCCAGAGCCAGAAGAAAAAGTGTCTGAAGACAGCTACAGTGTACTTACATATAATAAATAAATCAATCTTTAAAAGAGAGGGAGAGAGGGAGAAGCAACTTACTTAATGACAGACAGATTTATTTTGGTTTAGGGCTCTGAAGGTTTCATTTCTGGGTCACCTTGACCAGGAAGAACATCATAAGCCGGGAGTCTGTGGCCAAGGTAGCTGCTTTCTCCAGGCTGGATGGGAAGCGAAGAGATGGGCCAGGACAAATGTCCCCATTCAAAGGCACACTCCCAGTGGCCTACTTCCTCCAGTGGTGGCTACTCATGAAGCTTCCAGCACCTCCCAACGCCCATTAAGCCATCGATGCATTGATCAATCAAGTAAAGGTCTCAATGATCCATTGCTCCCACTGGCCACGCCTTTGAACCCCACATGCAGGAGCCTTTAGAGAACACCTAAGATCCAAGCCACTATGCGCTCAGGAGGTAGCTCTGAGCCAGAGAGCCTCTCCTGGTTCTGCCGGGGAAGCAAGCCACCCTCTTTTTATTCTGTTTGCAGATCTTCTTCCTCCTTCTCTTGTTATTTTCTGGGCCTGCAAGGCTGAGGATGCTTTCACTCAGCGCCTTCTGTGTGAGTCACATGGACAGCCAGGGCTACAGAGAAACAAAAAAGCAGCCCCATGCACTTTGAATACTGTCCCACAATGCACCACACAGGGTCCTCCGAGTGGCTGAATGGTTGAGCCGGTTGCTTACTGCACATAGGTGTCCTGGAGGGTTTGGGATTCCTGTCTGAATTGCTCTGACCACCTGAGCTTCACTTAAGGATTCTCTTGGCTCCCTTAAGGAGACTTCATCACAAGTCAGGGTTGCTGAGAAGGGAGCTTCCCAAGCTTTCACAGTCTTAGAGGAAGCTCTGTTTACCTGCTGCTTTCCTCAACTTGAGGGACAGGGGTTGGTCCCCCCAGGCTGGTGGAAGCCTTGGCTGCAGAACCTGGTGTCTGGGGCTCCCTGGGGCTGAGTCAGAAGAGCCGGGAGGGAGGAGGCTTTTTGGGGGTGTGTGTGCAATAGGCCCTGCCCGTGATGGCTCTGAAGAACCGGTGCATGTCCATTTCGGATGAGGGCGAAATCTCCTTTGAACCACTATGGCTGCCCCTGCTGAAGAGGAGGTTGTAAGCCACACAGGGCACAGATGGTAGCCACGTTGGCTGTGTAATACCAGATAGGATGGCCTGCATGGTTGTCCTGCTTGGGAGCCAGGTTCAGTTCTGGAGTCTATGGCCAGTTAGTAACTGAGTGAGACCAGCATCTGGGCAGATGTGGGGGTCAGGACAAGTACATTGGGCACCTGGAGCCATGGACCCTAGGGTTCTTGTCTGGCCCCTTTCTAATGAGCCAATGCCATCAACTCCCTTCTAGGTGTCAAACGTCTCTTATTTGATAGCCTGTGTGTCACTCCCGGACTATAGTTTACTGAAGCTGGAGGCACTGTGGGCAGGCAGGTGAGGTAGGGCTAACCTTGAACGCCCAGGAAGAGGACAGCGAAGCAAAGGGATGCCTAACCTAGGTCATAAACCCTCCCTTGGCCAGGCTACCATCCAGTGCCACCTCCCACAGAAAGGCCCCTTCCTGAGTAGTCCCTGCTACCCCTTCTCTGTGCATGCCTGAGTTATCTTAGAGCTCCAGACACTGTTCTTGGGCACTCAGCCCTCTCTCTGCCTCCTGGGGTCAGAAGAGTGAGACAGATCACTGAACCCTTGTCTAGATGACCCCTTCTGCTCAGGAGTGCTGTCTCCCAGAAGGACTGGAAGCCTGACCCTTGAAGGAGAGAAGGGGGGTCTCCAAGACCAGCAAGGCGAAGGGCAAGGGACGCTGGCCCATAGCTCTGAGGCTATCGAGTCTCCCCTTTTCCCTGTGAGATGTGAGCAGGATTGTAGTCCAGGAGGAGCTCATGTCCATGGAGACACTGCTAGAGAGTCCTTGTCCCAGCCCGGTGTACCTCAGGTCTAACTGTGTGTGAAGAGAGAGGGGCTGCAGCTCGGTCCCAGCTCTGTCACTTGACATTTATTCCAAGATATGAAGATGAGAACAGGAGGACACTGAGGTACAGCCGGGGAGCTCAGGAAGTAACAAGGGCAGTTGTCAGAGTGTGATGACGGTACTGTGTCACCCATATAAGCCAGCACAGGCATCCTGTGTCTCCTGCTCATATGTCCCTACCTGTGGAGTACCAGAGACACAGTGAACCTGGGAAGATGCTTAAGGCAGATCAGGCCCCTGTCTGGCCCCAGAAGGCAGGCACTGGGGAGCCAAGACACATCCTGCTGATACCACAGAAGAGGGTAAAATGACAGCCTCCTGCCTCTCACCATCTCTGCATAGGTGGCCCAGCCTGGACAGCAGGGGTAGAGAGGTGTCATTGCCATGAGCTGAGACTCAGCTCCAGCTCCACAGGGAGAAGACGAGTTTGGGCAGTCCCCAGGTGCCCATTCCAGAAAGTGAGAGGAGGGAGGCAGGAAGCAAGAGGCAGGGAGGAGGAACACAGGGCAGGAGGTGTTGACAGATCTGAGGTATTAGCCATTCCTATCTGATAAGATGTTGCCAGAGACTTAATGAGCTTTAGTTTTCTCTGGAGCCAGGCATTGCACCAGGGGAGGTGGCTCTGTTGCTGTCTGCTGTGTGACCCAGAGCCAGTCACCGCCCATCTCTGAGCCTCACTCTTTCTGCCATGACTTTCCAGCTGTTGCCTCTTGTCTTTCTCCTGTTCTTCCTTCTTCTTCTGGCTCTGAGCTTCTCTCATGTTCCACTTCAACCTTCCAGTCTACCCTTCCACCTGTCCCTCTGTCCTTCCCTCTCTCTACCCACTGCCACTGGGATCCTGGGCCAGGAGAGGTGAGGTTGAGAGTTCTGCTCACAGGTGACATGGCACACCTCCCCCCCAACCCCCAGGAGCCACTACCCAGGGCACTGGAGGAGCCTAGGGGATCTGTCCACCAAGGGTGGTGGCTGCTGACCAGTGGCTGGCTGGTGGCTCAGAACACCTTAAAAAGTCCAGATCCATGATGGTCCAATTGAAGCAAGCTTTGTTTTGGGATGCACCCGGAACTGGCCAGTTTGGCTGCCTCTCCCTAAGTCAGGAAGCAGCCCCTGCTGGCTCTTGAGGTCCTTTTTTATAGAAGAGATGAAGTGTTCACAGGGTCGAGAGAGTCGGCTGTCATGCATTGTTAGAAAGAACAATTGTGAACAGATACCCTGTGAATGGGGTCAAAAGTTTAGTGGAGGCTGAAAAACATGTTCTGAGGTTTACAGCGGATCTAAGAAACAGAAACTTAACTCTTAATTGCAAATAGAAACCTTAACGTGCAAGGACTTAGCCCAGGACAAACAGGAAGCCAATCTTTAATGACAAACAGAACCAACCCTTAACCTGCCATGGATGAACTGGGACTCATTCTTAACTGTCTCAACTGCAGACAGAACCCTTTACCTGCAAGGTGTATTGTTCCAGTTTCGGTCTTAACAAGACCTGGAGTTAAGACTTTTTTTGCATGAGCCAGCTTGTCTGATCTGGCCCTGTCGCTTTCTATCTGTGAAATGTCTTGCTAGAAGAAGGACGGAATACGGCCAAAATCAGCAGTTTTCTATAGTAGAGCCTGTGGGTGCCAGGGACAGTCAGGAAGGCTTCCTGGAGGAAGTAGACCATGAAGGGCCTGGGGAAGGACTAACATGCATTTTATGTGTTCATGACTAGCTCCCTCGGGGCCGTTGAAAGGCGTGGTAGAAAGCCCTGATACCCGGGCCAGCTAGTAATGCAGCTGGTGTACTTAACAGCCCTGTGGACAGATGAGTCCAAAGCATCCCCAGAAGGCTGAGGCAGTCAAGGGCATCTGTCCTTGGGCCCATATTCTGTCCCCTGCTGGTTCTGCCTGTCCTAATGCTGGCCTGTGTTCTCCTTCCTCTACCCTGACACCCTCCTTTCCTCAGGGATGAAAGGAGAATGGGCTGTGTGTCCTTGGGTAAACTGCTCACCCTTTCTGGACCTTTTTATCAGTGCCAAGTCAGTCATGGATTTCTTAGAGGATCTGCTGAGCCCCGGGCTCCTGACGGGGACTATGAATAGGGGAGGGACTCCCCACCAGGCTTAGTCCTGACCTTCAGGTCTTCCATTTGTGGAGTATCTGGACTCTGGGTTCTCTCTAAGTGTCCTCCTCTGATGTTCTTGGTGTGTGTAAGCCTCCTGGCCCAGCCATTGGGACCCTCTCTGTGGCATGTTCATACCCAGGTTGACCTCTCAAACACCAGTCTCAGCCAGGTCAAAGCTGTTAGGAAGATACATTGAATGGCTGGTGTCTGGACAACCTAATAAGGCCCTGGGGATTGGTGTCTGTGAGCCTTCCTGTTGTAACCAGAAAGGCTGGACTTCAAAGTCAATAACTTGGAAGAGGTTGGGGGGGGGGGGGGAGTCGGAAGAGCACCATTATTGGCAAAAATGTTACTGTACCCTGTGTAAAGATTAGCCTTTATTATTCAAATGCTGATTTCTCAGCCCTCAAGCCGGTTGTAATCAAGATGTGGCATTGTGATGCTTATTCTAAGAATCTCCTGTCGATATTGTGTAAACACTGCTCCCTGCTTATTCTCTGGTCTGTCAGTAAAAGCTCATCAGCCAATGACTGAGCAGGAGAGAGAACAGGGCTGGAGCTCCGATTCCAGGGGAGGGGAGGTCTAGGAAGGGTTCACCACCAGGAGAGGGTCCAGGAGCCATAACGGGGACACACCTGGAGCAGAGAGAGCCAGATCAGTACTAAACTGCTAGTATCTCATCAGTTTTGGCTAGGAGGTAGCCAGATTAGCGTAGAGGATTAGAATAGATTAATAACTGCTCAGTTATTGTGCCATAAAGCTTGCTAGTAAATCTAATAGCCTCTGTCTCAATTATTTGGGAGCTAGCTGAGTTAGAGAAAAAACTGACACTTATCATTTGAACCAATACATTATTGCTAAGATGCTGTCTTGGGGGAGACGTTCAAATACCCTCAGGGGTAGCCATGCCCTCTAATGTAAGAATAAGCCTATTTTGCTATGCCCCACCTTCGTGCATCAGACACTGACACAGACACACAGACAGACAGGCACATACACAGAGAGAGAGAGAGAGAGAGAGAGAGAGAGAGAGAGAGATGTTCATACCCTGGGTCCCCCATAGGATGCCCCCAACCCTGAAAGCAGGCCATTTCTTACTCATCATCTTGCTCATGGGGGTTTGGGGAGTCACTGTCTTGCTTAGGTTGGGAGCAATGAGGTACATGTAAGGACAGTGAGCTCTGCCTTCACTGGGTTACACTGTGTGTATAGCGTGGTGGCTCTCAGGATGGTTTTGCTCTTGGTCACCCTGGTTTACAAAGCAGCGGTTTGTCGTGAGTTACTCCATGTTGAGTGCAAGTTGCCGCCAGGCCAGAAGGACTCTGCCTTGTTTATCTAGGCAAATAGCTGCCATCTGTCAGCACACCAGGAGCGACAAACTGATAAATGGTTTATCCATGGTAATAAATAACACCTGTGAGCTCATCCAAACCTCCAGAAACACCAGGCAGTAGGGCTTGTCCATGTACCAGTTGTCACCCCACACTAGGACTTTCAAGGAACACTGCAAGACTGCCATGTGGCCTTGCATGCCAGTCTCCCAGGAAAAGCATCATCTAAGTCCAGAACCTGCCTGATCATCGCTGTCCCTTGGCAGCTTCAGCTCAGGTGGGACATACCCCTGACAGTGACGTGTGTGTGTGTGTGTGTGTGTGTGTGTGTGTGTGTGTGTGACACAGGGCCCTCTTCAGAATGACACCTGAAGCTGCCGCCAGTCGGCGTTGACAGCCTTGTGCCCAGGTTGTTAGACTTCTCATTTGGAGAAGCTCAGTGGTCTGAACCCTGAGGCTTCCTGAACTCTGTCCTGGTCATTCTGTAGCCCGGATATCATCACTTGCAGTGTGATGTGGGATCTGAGAGTATTTGGTATTCCTAATTATAGTGGAAACTGAGTAAAGGACACTATGGTCTTGTGATTACCAACTGCACCAGGTCCTCTCTTTGCTGCTACAATCAAGTAATTAACAATAAGCTCCTTAAGAAAGGAAGGCTGGCCGGGCAGTGGTGGCGCACACCTTTAATCCCAGCACTCGGGAGGCAGAGGCAGGTGGATCTCTGAGTTTGAGGCCAGCCTGGTCTACAGACCTAGTCCAGGACAGCTAGGGCTATACAGAGAAACCCTGTCTCTAAAAACAAAACAAAACAAAGGAGGAGAGAGAGGGAAGGCTATATTTCAGCTCACACTCTGAGGGTGCATTCTATCATGGCAGGGTGGGCACTGCAGCTGAACTGTGAGGCAGCCGTCAGATTGCATCTGTGTGAGAAAGCAGAGGGAAGGGAGAGGGGGACTCCCTCACTCGCTTCTTTTTATTCAGCCTGAGACTCCAGCTCAGGGAAGAGTGACACCTACACTCCGAGTTTAACTAACCTAATCTAGCTAATCCCTCACAGACAAATAATCAATATTAACCGGCACAATGAGCTGAATCCGGAGTGGCCGATAACATCTGCAAAGCTTGTGGATTTGTTCTGATGATGTAGACACAGATGATGAGTCAGTTCGGGAGACTGACACACTCGGGAGAGTGTAGATGACAAGAGCCCAGACCTCGATGGGAAGACGTCTCCACCAGGCAGAGCCGCCCCCGTGGAATTCCCTGTGGAACCTAGTTTACCGGACGCCAAGGATGCAGCCCAGGGCCTCATGCATGCTAGACAATGCTCTACCAACTGAACCACATGCCCAGCGCCTTTGCTGTGTATTTTATGGCAAGTCACACAGCCCTCCTGTGTCCGTGTGGCTCATAAGACAAATGGGGCAAGTTTCCTGGAAGGGCCAGGTGAGACACGAAGCCCTCGCGTGGGAGGGAGACCCAGCAGGTTTATTACTTCTCATGATGCTTGGTCTCAGTGCATCAGTGGAAGGTTCTGAGCCTGGGCTAATGTTTCAGTGGGATGTCCCTGGAGCCTAGGACTCTCTGTCCTAGCAGCTTCAGGGAAGAGCTAACTTCAGGACAGACTCTCCAGAGTGCCTGCTGTATTCTCTTTAGCCAGAAGTTTGCTTAAAACAATGGAGTCTCAAGGAGAAGACTTTAACAGAGGCAGAGCATGTGTGTCTATAGACAGATGCAGCTGTATGGCTCCCACGGACCATGTGGTTCAGGAGTATACCTTTGACCCATTAAACTCCACGAAGCAGAGTCAGATGTCCAGTATCAGAAGAGGGGGGCTCTCTACCTCGACTGGCTTAGTTTTACTGTGTGAATACCATGATTCATGAAATCTACCCTATGTTATCTTTTTCCTGGTCTACTAGGGAACTCATAGCTAAATCTACCATATAGATAAAATCCATAACTAACTTCATTCTCTCTCTCTCTCTCTCTCTCTCTCTCTCTCTCTCTCTCTCATTTGACTTATGTCTTCACTTAGGGAAACATTGTCCTAGAGAATGTATATTCTGTAGGCATTCTTAAATCATTTCTTCTAGGATATGAGTGTAAACCCACTATCTCAGCGAGTGTTTCTATTGCTGTGATGAAACTCCATGACCAAAAGCAAGGTGTCCACTGTCATACCCTGTTTATCTGCTGCTGGGGACTCAACCTCAGACTTCAGGCATGCTGGGTGAGCATTCTACCAACAGTCTGACATCTGAGGCTATGCAGGATGCTTTCAGCAAAGGAGGCTACAGCAAGCCAGGACCTGGGACACCAGGAGCTGCTGAGGTTTTCTCAGAGAGACAGTGGTGTCTGGATCAGGGTGATGGAGATGGATAGGAGAGTGTGAAGGGGAAGACCTGTGACCAGACTGCGAGGCAGAGAAGATGGGCTGGAGAGCAGACAACTGCTCAGAGTCTGCAGCTAAGAGAAGCAGAGACAAAGATGTGACCTGGGTGTCCCTTAATGAGTGTCACCATTTTGAGAGATGTGGAGGTCAAGTGTGGCCAGGACAGGGTTGATTGATCTGAGGTCACTGAGTTGGCCACCTGTGGGGTGGCACTCTAGATCCTGAGCCCCTGAGGGCGGCATCCTCATGTCTGCTTAGCTGGTGCCCAAGCCTGACCCAACCCTGGCAAAGCTATCATTTAGCACTGCTCATATGGTTGCATGGAACTCAGGTGACCCTCAGCAGAGAGCTGGGCCTGGGGTTTCGGCTCTGTGGGAACAGGACTGACAACAGTCACCTGGCTTGTGGCCATCACCCCTTCCTGCCATTACAGCTACTGGCCCCAGGGTCCTCTGCACTGAGGGGATTGATGGGTACTCTGTTTTCTCATGATTGGAGAGTCAGAGAGCTTGGGGACACTCCCCAGTCTACAAGCAGGCCCTGAAACCTGCCTCAGGTGACAGGGGTGCAGAAAGAGGTTGGGGGTATCTGGAAGACCCAATAAGAGTTTTGAATACCCACCCACTGTCTGGAACACTGGGGTTTAGGGTGGCATGTGTAAATAGCAAGTTCCCTCTCGATGTTTGCTGAATGAATGAGTGCATGAATGAATGAATGAATGAATAGACACGCTGGGTCCTAATTCAGCTGCCTGCTATTTCTCCCATCTCACCTTGGGTAAGTTGTTGCTCCCTTCAAGCTTTGGCTAACCAACTGGAAAATGAGCCTTAGAGACCACGATCCATCAGAGGATTGATCTTTCCAGAGCAAAGGTGGAGTAGCAGGAAGCAGGTGGGACTGTCCCTGCAATTCCCAAGGGTCCCGGGAGGCGAGGTGACAACAGGGAAGAGAAGAGGTCTGGAGCTAGGGGCTCTGCAGATGCCTCTCCCTGGAGGCTGCCCTGGCTAAGCCGAAAAATAGCCAGGGCTGTGACTCTCAGGCTGGCAGAGCCCACAGCTAGGGTTGGCAGCCTCAGAATCCCTCATATTTGTCACAAGGCCTAGACCAGCCATTCCGATGCTTCGCTGGATGCCAGGGCTCCCCTGGCCCAGGTAGCTTAACCTCACAGGCATCCAGCAACCTCCTGAAACAGATTTAACCACATCCTTACCCAAAACCACACATGCCTGCCTTCAGTGTACTCAGTGTATGTGGTCAGCCCAAGCACGCTGTGTCCCTGGGCCACAGTTGCCACCCAGCCCTATCATACTACTTCTGGCAAGTCCTCTCATTTGGACAGCCTGCCTGAAAGCTATCTTGAGAGAGAACTCTGATCTAGTTCTACACACAGGGATCTTGGGGCCTTTAGGGGCTGTAATAATTTAGCAGCACCCTGGAACTTACTAAAATGTGTGTGTGTGTGTGTGTGTGTGTGTGTGTGTGTGTGTGTGTGTGTGACTTATTCTTAAGTCATTTCTATAGCCAAGCCGCCTCTGTATAAACTTGCTGCCTATCACCGTGTGTACAGCTTTAAGCTGTCTGTGCCCCCACGAAATCAGGGCCCTGTTGTCTGGCTCCTTGTTGTATCCCCAGCACCAAGAATAATGATCAGCATTCCACAAAGCTTGTGAAGAAGCGGGTGGGGAAATGGGGCATGCATGTCAGAGCCCAGCACTAGACGCTGCCCAGCTGCAGTATCCCCGACTTGTTCACAGAGCATCCTGGAAGACTCTCTCAGTCCCACCATTCCTGGGCAGCTGCCCCAGCCAGGACAGGAACTCTGAGCTGAACATCCCATCTGTGGAGAGGGTAGTAAAGTCACCTACCTCCCACCCCTGCTCCTCCTAGATCTGACCTATCCTGCCTGGAGTCTCAAGTTCAAAGAGACTACAGCTTGGGTGTGCAGGATGTGACTTTGTGGGTTGTGGGTAGGTCAGAGGCCTGGGCAGGTCATGGAGTCTTCCAGGAAATGTTCACAGGTAGAAGAAAAGGGAGGGAGGTGAGGAGAGTCACAGAAGGATGTAGAGGGGACTGGAGAGGAGACATGGGGTTTCCTTCCATGAGAGAATAATGACAGTGGGAGCTGTTTTTTAAATCAGTGCAGATGACTGTTCAGATTGCTCATGACTTTATTTGAGCAACAAGAGAAAGTACACAGAAGAAGAAGATGAGGAGGACCTAATGATTCCCTGGCAGAAGCCTATGGATGACCAAGAGCCCAGGTGGAGGTGAGGCAGCCAGTGTGCAAAAAGCTCTGGCCTCAGTTCCCTTCTCTGTAAAATAGAGGTACTTCCTACGGCACCCCTGCCCAGCCCTTCCCAGCCCTTCTTGCTCCCCTTCATTTTCCTCAAGCCTGAGAGTGAGCCTTGGAGAAACCAGATCCTGATGGCCCCCTGCCCTGACCACACTGGCCAAGAGCCCAGATAAGCCGCGGTCAGTCTGAACTTGGGTTTCCGGGTTTGGTTGGAAGTTGTCACCTGGAATTGTTGGGAAGGTCAGAGTGAATGTGTGGAAGAGTCTTACAAACTGTCCGGCACAGGGTAAGGCTGATCTGTGCTTGCCAGTATGGCATACCTTGTTGTCGTGAGCACTGCCACTGTCTTCATCCCAGGATTGCCACCATCTTCTTAGACACCTTTCTCCTTCTCTCCCTCCCTTCTTTCTCTTCCACCCATCCATTTATCCATCCATCCATCCATCCGTCCATCCATCCATCCATCCATCCACCCAAATGGTCATTCATTCATCTCTCCATCCATCTGTCCACCATCCCTTTGTGCATTTATCCACTTGTTTGTCCGTCCGTCCATCCATCCATCCATCCATCCATCCATCCATCCCTCCAGTCATTTATTCCTCCATGCCTCCATCCATCTGTCCACTCATTCATATGTTCATCTATCCACGTGTTTGCCCATCCATCCATCTGTCCATCTATCCATTCTCCATCTATCCATCCATCTGTCCATCCATCCACCCTCCATCATCCATCCATCCACTGGTCCATCCATCCAATTTTCCTCAATGGAAGCCTCTGGTCTCTGGGTGAGCTTCCTTTAGATTCCTTATACTATTTATAGAAAGTGGATGTTTTTCTACCTCTAGAAGAGCTTAAATAAAATGACTGGGGCCCTGGTTCTTTTGGCTTGAAGAAGAGGTGTGGAAAGGCCACTCCTGAAATTTTGCTGGCTTCTGTACCTGGAGGGTAAACTGAGGCTTAGTCTTGATGCCTATAGGTATAATGAGCTTTTAAGACCAGAATATTACCCTCAGATGTGCTGGCAGCAAAGAAGATCATTCTAGAAAAGGAAATCAAATAAAAGTAGGTGACATTTTTCTTTGCTTCCTGAGATAGGAACCTCCATAGGGCTGCCAGGTAGGCCTCCTGCGGGGAATGCATCTCTCCACCTGGCTGTGATGTCCCCTGCCTGTAGACAGGAGATTCTTGGTTGTGTGTCTGCTGCTTGAGAGACATGTCCTGTGACTCCAGAGATGTCTTTCTCTGGACCCTGACCCTCATCACGAAGTAGACATGTCATTCACCCTCTCTGATGAGCAGTCCTATGGTGTCTTCCTGTTCACAACAGAACAGCCGATCCAAGACGAGACCCACACCAAGCCTTTTGTCCATTCAACCAAGATACCATCCCTTTGATTCCTCAGGCCCAGCACTGTAGCCATTCTCACATTCTTCTTCCTATTGAAAGTCCAAATTCATCCACTGATGTCGTCAGCTGCACTGTCTTCACAACATGCTCTCCATCCTGTTCCTCAATCCACTGACACCCAGGGTCAGGGCACCATCACCTCTGCCCAGAGGGTGGAGAGCCTGCAACCTCCAATGTCACATGCCTCTCTTGCCTCTGGGAGGTGTCTATTTCTTAGCCCATCAAGTCCTCAGAGTAAGGAACCTGGACTTTTCTGCTTCTCCTAGGGATGAGTGCACAGGGGCTCAGCAACACCTCCTGAGGCATCCGGGAACCGTCACTCCACATGCTCAGAACCTACCTCCTGAAATCAGGCAGGAGTTTTCCTAACTACTTTCCTGTTCCTTCCTTCCTTCCTTCCTTCCTTCCTTCCTTCCTTCCTTCCTTCCCTGTTAAAAGACCAGACTTGAACTCCTGGATGACCAGGAACATCCTGGTTCCAGGATGACCTTGAACTCCTGACCCCTCCTGTCTCGGATACAGGCATTCACTGCCATGACACCCAGTTTTATGTGATAGGAAGGAAGGAGGGAAGAAAAATTACAAAACCGCTTCAAAAGTGTCCATACGTGTGCTTGTATCTGTTTGTCTCTCCATATTCACAGATACACATACATGATCAGAAGAATATATATCAAAATTAACTGGAACATGCTCTATGGAACTTTTACACTCTTCATGGTTCCCCCATGGGTTACTTTCAACTTTAAAGGAATAAATTTCCTAGAATAGGAAAATGATATCAGGGACGATGCATAAACAGGTTTGTATAGACCGTGGTCACATGACATCAGGTTTGTATAGACCGTGGTCACATGACATCAGGTTTATGTGGACCGTGGTCACATGACATCAGGTTTGTGTGAACCATGAGCGAGTTTCAGGAACAACAACAACTAACGAAAGAAAGAAGAAAGAAAGTCATGTAAAAGAAGGGGAAGAGTGGGGTATCTCTACCTAACACTTGGAGCCCATGGTCAAGGTAATCACCCATTGACTTTGTGCCCGCTGAATTGTGGGTCCCAGCACATCACCTCATGGTGGACGTGTGTGCAGGTAGCTCTGCCAATCACTAATAATGAGATTAGAGGCCTGACTAGCTGCCAGCACATCTTTTAGACAAGGCTAACTCTCTTCCACTGCCCTGAACTCTCACCCCATGAACAAGGTTCTTCTGCTTCAGCAGCTGTCACACAGGGGGTAACTGAGTCCAGGGGAACTCATGAGCTTCTATGCCCTCAGTGGCTCTGAGTGTCAGCCCTGGGATTTGAACCATACAATGCTCATTCACACCGAGCTGACCCTGAGGACTGGATTGCCACACTCAGGAGATAGGATCCTTTCCTAGTGTGAACCCTCAGAAAGGCAGTCACAGGGTGAGCTCAGGCACCAAGAGGCTGAGTGGGAAGGCTGGGACCCTCTGAGCTTCCTGTTGGCAGGTGAACCTGCCTGTTTTCAGGTCCCTTTCCTACCCCACAGAGCGCTTCAGACACCTCCCTCCCAGCCTCCTAGATTGACAGCCGGTGACTTAGGTGACTGGGCGTGGAGCCAGGAGGTGGGGACCAGGCTCAGGCAGGCTCCCCAAGTTTCAGGGTAAAATTAAAAGGGAGGAGGAGAGAGCTCCAGCCCATCAAAACACACGCTCCTGCCCGGCAGCCGGGTGTCCCCACGAAGAGCTGGGGAGCCGGCAAACAGCTGGGGCTTGTGGCTGCTGGGCACCCAAGCTGACCCGACCAGGAGACTGGAAGCTGGGCACAGGATGGCCTCCCCTCGAGCTGTGCAGCTGTCTCTGAGAAAGCCAACTCATGCTGTGTGTGTGGTAGGTGTGGAGACACTGGTGGATGTCTACAGGTAAGACCCGGGACGCTTTCCTGTGCTTCCAGGGGATCCACAGGCAAAAGAGGATGCATGGGGGAGCTGGCAGGGTGATGTCTGGACACCAGAGAAGGCAGAGCTGGCTTCAGAGCTTGTGAGGGAAAGAAATGGGATCTGGCCAAGTACACTGGGATCAGGACATTGGGTCCAGTCCCCAGATGAAGGTGGGCTCAGGAGACGACCCTGAGTCCTGGGGCCAAGCTCTGTCTGGGTTCTACATGACAGTCTTCAAATGGAGCAGTAGAAGGAAGTGGGGCGCAAGCCAAGTAAGAGGGTTGGGCCCCCCTTCCTCCCTCCACGTCTTGCCAATTTTCCACCTCTCTGCGGTTAGGGTTGTACATGTGACATCTTGACCCTTGGAGGCCAGCCAGGGACAACCAGAGTGACTGGGATTAAAAGGGAGTAGTCAAGGCATAACTCAATGACTTAATCTAAGAAATGATCCTGGAGCAAAGCCTGGGACTTGGGCTGGCAAGAGATGATGATGATGATGATGATGATGGTGATGATGATGATGGTGATAATGATGATGGTGGTGGTAGTTGTGATAGCAACAGCAGTAACATCTAAATAGGATAGCCATGACTTCAGTTTCCCCCATTGACCCAAATCTTCCCTGTCCTGGTTCTGTTTAGATAGGGATGCAGGGACCTGAGCAGCCTCAGCTCTTTACCTGGCCACTGGGGACGTTGGTTATCTCTGGGACCTGTGGAGCTCTAAGTAGATTGTCTTCCATAGGGAGCTGAGGGCAGGGGCTCCCAGGCACCATCTGAACTCAGTTCATCCTTGGGGCTCGGTCCCCGCGCTTGCCCAGCCAGGTGGGGGAGTGCTGTACCTGTTACCTGCCATAACTTCACTGATGTCTTCCTGTTTCCCCTCTCAAGTAATGGAGTAGGGCCCTGGGGACAGGGATGGGGAGGGACAGACAGACACTCTGGAGGTCAGACCTTGACTACTCTCCACTGTGGACCGGAGGTTGAGCTGGTCTCCTCAGACCTATATGGTTAATGGGATCATAGCCACTCTTGGCCGTTTAGCATACAAGCCTAGATTTAATGAATAGACTCTGTTGAGTGGAGAGGCTTTACACATGCCAGACAAATGCTCTACCTGGGAGCCGCCCCCAGGAATTATTTTCTTTAGCGATGGCGTGGAACGTCTATATCTTGCAGCCTGCAGTTGAGCTGGAGCTCAGCTGAAACCAGCCTTCCTGTACTGCATCTGGCAGTCCTGCTTTGACACTGATGTCAGGCAGAGAGAGCCCATGGGTCCCGCCTGCCTGATTCCAGGACTCTGCTCTTGCCTAGGGACAAGGTTGTTTCTAGAAAGTTCTTTCAACCCTCAGCCCCGTGTTCCTCTACTAAGGCACTTTGCAAGGAGCCAGGTCTACCTCCTGTCACCTGGTCCCCATCCCCATCCTGTTCCATCCTGCCCCCCCATCCATGCTGTGCCTCCCCCCCCCTGGCCCCCCACCATCGCCAGAGTCCCTGGCTTCTCATTGCACTGGACTCTGAATCCTGATTGGATGAACTGAGCCCCCTCTGAAGCACAGCAGAGAGGTTACATATGCAGCTGGGTACATCCTGGCTTTGTCGGTCCCTGGCTGTGTGGGCTCCGGCTTACCACTCCCCTTCTGGGAGCCTACCTCTGCCTCTCTGAGTGAACTCAACAGTGCCGCCATCATGGGTGTGGGGGGATGAATGAGACCTGCATATGCCTGTCCGTGGTAGGTGACTGCTAGGCTGTGCCAGCTGTGGGCACCCCCACATGTGTTCTTCCCATCGCTCCTCGGAGGGGGAGGGGAGAAGGACAGCACAGGGTATATGGGGGGACACCAAGCCCTAAGCGTCGTCCTTCAGTGTGGCTGGCCCAGATGAAAGCAGAGGGAGCTGCCTTGACTGTGGTGTCCCTTGACTGACTCCGGAAGGGACTAAAGTGTCACTCTGCACCCTGAGTGGTGACTAGAATTACAGCTACCCAGAGTTTACAAGGGCCACAGGAATTTGCTTGGTGACACCGAGGAGGGCTCTCCTGCCCAGAGGCAGTGGCAGTGGGAAAGGTGCCTTAAGTGAGCAAGCCAGCGGGACTTCCAGGAGCCTGAGGCTCCCCCAGGGGCTGGGTTAGAGCCAGACCACACCTGGTGATGTGATGAATCTGGGGCTCCTCCACCCCTTTGCTTGGTGACTGGCTCCAGCTGAGGCCAACCAAGGGGCTTAGAACTGGTTTTGCTTCCTGATAAGCCTGGGGAAGCCCCCCACCCCCCAATCAAGGATGAGGTGTGCTGGTCACCTGAACTGCCCAGAGTTTGAACCTCAGGTGGTAGTGCATAAGGTGACATCAGAGGAAGTGATTAATCCCCCAGAGGCCACATGGCCTGGCTGTTTGAAAAAAAAATGTTTGTATGTGGGGTTAATTGTGTGCCATGGGGTAACTAGTCTCAACAGGTGCTGTGGGCCATCCTCTATGGGGCTAGCTCAATACCCTCATGGGCTATCTCAGCACCATGATGCCTCTCCCCTGGTGGGTTATCTCATCATCTCAACTCCCATCCCCAATAGACTGCTTCAGCACCCTGACCCCCTCATGCCGGTGGGCTACATCAACAGTCTCAACCTCACTTTCAGCAAAGCAAAATAGGATGTTCAGGGATTTGAAGCACAGGAGTATGGGGGGCCATGAAACTCTCCGATGAGCTACAGGAAGGACCAGGCCTGAGCATCTCCTGGGCTTCCTGAATTCCAAAACCAACAAAGCCCTGCAGTGTATCTGTCCGACTCTTTCCCTAGCCGGGTAAATAAATGCTGTCAGCTGGGGGAGGCAGAACAGGGCTGGGCTGGGCTGGCAGGGAAGGATGTTAAGATTGACCCCAATCTGAGCGACCAACAGGCTGCAGGTGCTGCTGGGACCAGGCTGGGCCCTCGCTCTCATGGCTCCAGCCTCTCCTTGTCCTGCAAAAGCAAGAGTGCACTTATTTGGAGGTGACATTCGAGTGCTGACATTTTTGAGTTCCTGGATTATATAAGGTCACAGAGGAAGCCCTGATCTGGCTCCCTGGTCGCCTGAGGGCTATCCGGGGTAGCACAGTAAATAAACAGTGAGCGTCCCCTGAGCGTCCTCGAGCAGGATGTGGGGACATACTTTCATTCCACCACGTAGGAGACTGAGGCAGGAGGATTGCAAGTCTAAGGCCAGCCTGGGCAACTGTGTGACTGAAGAGAAAAAGTAAAAAGGGAGCCATGTGTGTCACTCAGTGGTAGAGCACTTGCCTAGCATGCGGGAGGCCCTGGGTTCAATCCTCAGCTCTGTCAAAACGGAAGGCCTGATATTGTCATCGATCTTGGAGGTCTGATCTCTCAGCTCCACAGACACAGCTGTCGTTTACCGTGCTCAGCTGGCTGGGGAAAGGCCAGGAGGATTCCAAAGCTGTTAGCAAGTCTGGGCTGGCACTGAGAAAACTGGGACTTGTGGACACGAGCCAGCCTGGCTTCAGAGAAGAGACACATCTGGGTTTGGGCCTCTGAGTGCACCCTGGGCCCCAGAGCAGGACCCCAGGCACTCTGGGTTTCAGCCCCTTGAAACACTACTAGGAAGTGCTTCCCATGAGCCCTTGGGAGCCATACATCTGACCAAACTGCTCCTAGCTCAGGGTTTGGCATAGTGTCAGTTAGTTTGGATGGAAGACAGGTCACTAACTAACTCCACAGGGCACTTAGCAGAGGGGCAGCAGGCATGCCGTGAGTCAGGTTGGTCACCAAGGCTCTGGACATGGGCGTGTGTGGTCCCAACCTCTGGACTTAGTGAAGAGAGAGGAGGGCTAGATCCTCCCCTCCCCCACCCTAGCCAACACTCACCTGGCTTCACTGAGAGAAGCTCCCAGAGCTGGCCAATTTGGTGGTTTTTCAGAACACGATAGCTGGGGGGTCTTATTGGTCTTATTGGCTGTGTAACTTTGGGCCAATCACTTAGCCCCTCTGAGCTTGCTTTCTCTCAGCCTAGGTAGGTAGGGGTGACATCACCTATTGTGTGCCTGTACAGTTGGCATCTCTAGTTTCACCACTTTACTAATGAGGAATTTCATCACCCACAGATCTCAGATCTACTTTGGCAAGGGGAAAATGACTCCGTGCACCGATTTTAAATCAGGGCCCTTTCTCTTGGGGTACTTTGGTCCCAGGCTCCAGTCTTCCTCTACTTTGAAGGACAGAGAATGGCAGCTGCCACCTGGAGCCACCTGGAGTCACTGTGGGGAGGCCTGCCATTTCGGGCCATCCTCCTGGGCTTGCTAGGCAGCCTGCACTGAGCAATGACAGGGCGTTGCAAGGTGCCCATGAACCACTGATCGCTATCTTTTGGAAGGAGAGGTCACAGCCACGCCCCATATGGTATAGACCTTAGGGAAGTGAGCATATGTAGTACTGGACCAGCCCCACATGACCCTCCATGACCCCTGACAGCTGCACACAGCTAAAGGGACAGAGGGAGAGAGCCAAGATGAGAGGTGTCTGAGTGGCACCCCTCCCGCCAACCTGGTTGGCTACCCTAGTCCACCTGGCTTGTGACTGCTGTGGGGAGCTTACTGAGAGGCAGCATGAGGGCTGTTTTTAAAACATGGGTATGTGTATGCACTGGTGCTCCTGTGTGTCCACGTGAGTGTGGACCAGAGGATATTCTTGGGTGTATTTCAAGAGCCATCTACCCTGGCTCTTTTTAGACAGGGACCTGGGACTTCCTAATTAGAGTAGATTCTCTGGTCAGTGATCCCCAGGGATCTTCCTGTTGACTTTTCCTGGGTATATGCGTCACCCAGGCTTTTATTTATTTATTTTTCTTATGATTACTCTGTCTGGATGTGTGGGTATTGTATACATGCACATATATGCACACATGTATACATACACACATATACACGTACACACATACACACATACATAAAAATACATACACATGCATATATGCATGCAGTGCCCAAGGAGGTCAGAAGAAGACATCAGATCCCCTGGAACTGGAGTTACAGACAGTTGTGAGCTGCCTAGTGAGGGCTGGGACCTGAACCTGGGTCCTCTGCAAGAGCAGTCAGCATACTTAACCACTGAGCCATCTCTCCAGCCCACCCCCATGTTTTTTAATGTGAGTTTGGGGCATTGAATTTACTTGCAAGGATTTACCAATGAGGCCATTTCCCCAGTCCCTGGTTTTATTTGCTTATTTATTTTAAGATGGTTCTTGCTACAGATGTCAGGCTGGCCTTGAACTCCTAATCTTCCTGTATGCCACCATCTTAGACACCAGTCACTGCTGGAGATGCTGGGTGTGGTGGTGAGCCTAGTCTGGCTCTTTGGTCTGCTGAGAGGGAAGGGGTCACACAGCATTTTCACCCCTATGTCCCTGTCTCTTTCTATCTGGTGCCCACTCCCCCAAGGCCCTCAAAACCATTTGTAGCAGCAGTGGCCATGGCTGCTGCTTTGAGTGCTTCCCATAATATGCCCTTCAGCTCTCACAGCAAGCTTGCAAGGCAGAGAGGACTATGATCTCCATTTTGCAAAGAAACTAAGACAGAGAGAGGTTGAGAGACTTTCTGAAGACAGATAGCCCACAGCTGCTGGGGCTGGGATTTGAACCCACATCGGCCTGATTCCAGATTCTGTAAGCTCTACCGCAGGGAAGCCTGATCTCTGGGAATTAATTCTCTCTGCTGCAGAGTCCATGTGAGTGGTGAGGTGGGGGCATGCCTAGACATGCTTGATGCTTGAATGTCATCACTCTGCTGTGCGACCCTTGTGTGACTGCTCGGGGCTTCCTCTCCACTCTGTAAACCCCTGTTCTGCAGGCAGATGCTAGGGATGGAGTCAGAGAGCAGAACAGGGACCATGGTGTCTTTTCCAGGTGCCATTCTTCACTGGGTCCCGTGGTACCCACGTCACACAATACAAGGGTGTGCAGATTGAGTCGTGAGCAGTCTTAATGGGGACAGCACTGTCTTTTGGGCTTACAGACTTTGGGGGACAGGCCAGCCTGGGAGACTCGCCAGTCATCAGCTCCAGTCACCTGGACCTGTGTGGCCTTCTCTGTTTTAGTCCCTCAGACTACCTATACCTCCTGCTCCTTCCTGCAGGGCCCCTGCCCAGCACAGGCCTCTCACGAGCCTTGCCTACCCAGCTCCTGCCCCTGCTGTGGGTGATGCCCAAGTGTGTGTGGGTAGCACAAAGGTCTCATCCGTCGTCCTCTTGAGGGCAGGTGACCTGAGAAGTGGAAGCTTCTGCGTGGAAGTCTACAGCCTGGCAGAAGGAAATGCTTCGTAATTACAGGACCGGTGTAGAGAGCCTCCTGATGTGGGAAGGGCCGTGATGAGCTCTGGACCCTCTGGGACCCGGAGTGCCTGCTCACTGTTCTTGGGACACTGTGTTCTGGCCTGTACTGACCTTGAAATATCAGGTGGGAACAGAGACTGGGATGGTGGCTTTCCTGCTTGGTCCCCCAGGCTTGCGCACAAGGAAACCCCCTGAGGAGCTGGTGTGGAAATCCTACCATTTCCAAGTCCTCCTCATCCTCTCCTGGGACCTCCTCCCTCCCTTCAGCAGGAGTGCTCCACTCACGTGCTCCTTGGACTGTCAGCCCCTGTAAGAGAAGAGAGATAACTGTGCTGTGTGATCTGAGGAAGGTTGCCTCACCTCTCTGAACACCCCGCCCACTTGAGAGGGTTATTGTGAATGAAGCAGAGATGAAGTTAAAAGCATCACCAACTTAGCTAAATGAGGTGCTTGAAGCGCCCCTCAGCCCCCAGCAGGCAGACAGATGTCCCCAGTAGGCAGGCGAGGTGCACCTTGACTGAGTCAGAGGGCGGGGCTCCACCCTCCTGGCCCCTTGGTGTTCTCTAGGTTCTGGCGGCCTTTGCCATTGCGTTAGCTGGTTCTCCTCCAAGATACAGGATGAGTCAGGCTGGTGAAGGTGCCTCCAGCATACAGACAGACCTGGAGGGACCCCTGTGTTGCAGGCTGCAAAGAAGGGGGGCAGTGGTGCCAGGCTAGGGCAGGTGGCATAGGCTGAGAAGATTGACAACAGCAACCACCAATCCGAGCACACCTTACTGCAACCCCAGCGCCCTCACCAGCCCCAGGGGAGGCAGCGTGGAGGAGGAAAACCAAGGCTGACTCGGTTAGGGACCAGAGGTCACACTCTGGGGAGGTTACTCCCCGCCTCAGAGAAACAGTGGCATTTGAGATCTTGAAGAAGCAAAGACGCCATGCCCCTGCCCCGGCAGAGATGAGGCAGGGAGGGGAGAGGTATGGTGGGGGGAGGGGGCTGGGGAGACTTCTCAAGCTGATAATAGACACAGAGATGAAGACAAAGGCTTGGGTTGGAAAGCATATGTAGTACGAAGCAATCGGGGCCAATGTTCTAATTTGTTTCTCTCTGTGATAAAGACCGTGGGTAAGGGAACTTGGCGAGGGCAGAGTTTATTCGCCACAGCCTGGCACGAGGAAATGTCTTCTAGTTACAGGGAAGAGCGTGTGGAGCTGCCTACAGACTCCTGGTCAAGGCCGTCGCTGAAAGAAGTCAGGGCAGAAGCTCAAGGCAGGAGCTGATGCACAGGCCATGAAGGATGCTGGCTCCCCATGGCTTTCTCAGCCCGCTTTCTTATAGAACGCAGGACCACCAGCTCAGGCATGGCACCGCCCACAATAGTCTAGGCCCTCCCGCATCAATCATAAATCAAGAAAATGCCCCCCCCACACTTGGCTGTGGGACAATCTGAATTTTCTCAGTGGTGGTGCCCGCCTTTAATCCCAGCACTCGGGAAGCAGAGGCAGGTGGATTTCTGAGTTCGAGGCCAGCCTGGTCTACAGAGTGAGTTCCAGGACAGCCAGGGCTACACAGAGAAACCTTGTCTCGAAAAACCAAAAAAAAAAAAAGAATTTTCTCAGTGATGTTCCCTTTTCCTCAATAGCCCTGGCTTGTGTCAAGTTGTCTAAACAAACAAACAATGATAACAACAACAACAAAACAAACCAGACCAGTGCAGCTCCTTTGGTTCCTCCCCATTATCTTTGAGATGGGGTTTCATAAAGTAGTCCCAACTGGCCTGGAGCTGGCTCAGAGATCTGCCTGCCTCTGCCTCTCTAGAGTTTAGACTAGGGGACCACACTACCACGCCTGTCTTGTCACTGCATTCCTTTGACTATGGGGACATGTACCAGGACTTCACACTGCCAGAAACTTCCCAGCAAGCTACCCCGCAGAGATGGGTAATGGTGTGTGCAGGAAGCAGATCCCACTGTGGACCTCCTGGAATTACTCCCGCTCCCACACAGTCTGTCCCTTAATTTATGGCCCACCCACAGACCTGTAGTGCCAGTCCTATGCCCGAGGCTCTGGGAGGGGTAGGGCCAGGATGCCAAGGGAATGAGAATCCAAGGACACACAGCACCCTCCTGGCAAACCTGCCACTCTCGGGCACCAGAAAAAATAGCTGAGGCAACACTGCCTGGTCTCCTGGGACCTCACTGAACACCTGCTGCCAACGTGGACAGAGTGAGGGTAGCCAGAGCCTCGAAGACACCGGGATTGAGCTGAATAGGCCCCTGTGTGCCCCAGGAAAAGGCCCTGAAGGCTGCCTCTCAAGAGAAGCCACTGACTGGTCCCTAGCTGTGAGGGTGGATAGACAGGGATATGGCATCTTTCCAGAAGGATTAGTTTGAAATCAAAGGTGGGTCTTTCTGTCTTCTGGTGCTGTGATAAAGCACCATGACCAAAAGCAACTTATACAAGAAAGTGTTTAATTTTGGGCTCCTAGTTTCAGAACATTAGAGTCCAGGACCATAGCGGCTGGGAGCATGGCAGCATACAGACAGGCATGGTGCTGGTGCAGTATCTGAGCGCTTACAGCCTGATCCTCAAGCAGAAGACAGAGAGGGAGAGAGAACTGGGAAGGGCCTGGATTTTAGAAGCCTCCAAGCCCAGCCCCAGTGACACACCTCCCTGAGGCCACACCTCCCCGAGACCACACCCCCGAGGCCCCGCCTCCCCGAGACCACACCCCCGAGGCCCCGCCTCCTAATCCTTCCACTAACTGGGGATCATGTATTCAAATATATGACCTTCTGAGGGCATTCTCATTCAAACCGCTACAGCTTCCAGCACTGACTGCTCAAATCTTGAAGTAAGGGAAGACATTGACACACACACACACACACACACACACACACACTCTCTCTCTCTCTCTCCAGGCTTACCGTACATCTCAACCCACATTCAGGTCACGCATCAGATTCAATAACAATGGCTTTATTGGTGGTATAGTGATCAATCTGGGACAGACACCATTGCCTTGCCAAATCGTGGCAAGAGCTACAGCCAGCTACCGTGAGGAGATAATGGGCTCTAGAGACCTTACAAAGCACTCGCCTATAAGGAGTAACTTACAGTGTGACCATTGTAGGACATGCTCCGTGTTAATAAGTTTTACAGTAAGTGTGTATGCATATACTTGCTCCCAGAAAGCTGTTAAACCTGGGGGTGGGGGTGGAACAGCAAGGATACACTGGTGAGGCTGGGTGGAGGGAAACCAAGTAGAGCCTGGGGGTTTGCAGCCAGCTGGGGACGTGTTTCAAGCAAAAAGGGAAAGGGTGCTGGCTCTGGGGATTGAGTGACTCTCGTGGCCTGGGTGAAGGTGTGTTCCAGGGGCCATGGGGGTAGGGGGCAGGAGCTGTCCTGTAGAGAGTCCCAACAGGTGGGAGAGTCAAGGGGACAGTAATCAAAACAGGTGATGTTTGCTGTACACATGAGTTGGATATTAGGGAGAAGGAAAGGTGGGGTGGGGTGCAGATGACACCCCTGGCCCAGGCCAGGGACAGGCTTGGGTGGGGCTAGGTGTGGTAGGGTACAGGTGATACACAGATGGCCTGCCCTTGGGGAGAAGGGGAAGGTGGCAATAGTTTACACACACAGACAGAGAGAGAGAGAGAGAGAGAGAGAGAGAGAGAGAGAGAGAGAGATAGATCAACAGTCAGTGTCAACAGTCATACTCAAGATCAGCAGCCACAGATCCAGACAAATCATCACCATCTTTAGCACACAGCTCAGGGACAGAGTTGGGAATCAACCTTGGCTACTGCTGGAGTTGCTAGGCAGCTGGCAGAGGGTAAGCTCAGCCCAAAATGCCCTGGGACCAAAGCTTTGAAGACTGTGAGTGCCAGGTGCAGAAGGCCCAGGGGATTGAGGTCTGGTGTGGGAGTGCCGGGATTCAGGAAAGGTCCCGACAGGGCTGTTCACAGCAGGTTGATTCTTAGTGATGTCACAGTGTGTAGGACCCTAGAGAGATGCCTGGGGCCAGGTGCAGGCAGCCACATCAGAGGCCTGGGTGGGCGTAGCGTAGGAGATGCAAGGGAGCTAGGGTCATCATCAACAAATAAAACCTAGGGACAGCAGACTGCACAAGGCTGGGAGCTGGTCCCCAGGGAGCTGGACCAGGGGCAAGGTCAGAGTGCCAGCCAGCAGGGAGGGAGGGAACACTGTACATGCTGATATCAGAACAACTTACTTCAAGGGCTGAAGGCTTGGGAATTCAAGGTCATCCTTGGTCATTTGATGGGTTCAAGTCTGGGACAGTGAAGATCAAGAAACACCTGGGGCCCAGAGCCATGTGGTCAGCACAACAGTAGCCATGGGGATAAGGCTCCAGAAGGTGCACAGCCACTGTGGGGACAGGTCTGTCCCTAGGGCAATGGGACTCTAAATCAAAGGATGAGGACACCTGAAATAAGCAGGGGCGGCAGGGATGTGTGCAGTTTCCATGGTAATGGGTCTGCATCGTGGAGGAAGCTCTGAGGGCGGTCAGGGGAGGCCTGTGGTGCCCTGGCCCTCCCCTCATCAGTAGAGTGGGACTGTGGTGAACCACGGTGTGGGACTGAATTGTGGCCATCATCACTATGGTCAATGAAGACAGTTACCGGTTGGGACAGAGTGACTATGCAGGGGGCTGTGGGAGGGTTTTCTCCAGAGGCTTGCTTGGATGGATTCTCAGGGGCTCAGGAAAGGGCAGAGGCAAGAGAATAAGAGAAAAGACTTCCTGCCTTGTATGTGTAGTCAGGGGCACCTCTATAAGTGGACCTGTCTTTGCCGCTCCCCCCCCTCCCGCCCCTTCTGATGTCTCCTCAGGGAGGAGGGCTTTGTGGAGCCTGACCCCAGGCTAGTGCCTGACACAGGTATGTAGCTCCTATGTGTCAAGTCAATAGACAATACATCTCCCCAGGACCCTGCTGGCTTCACTCTGGGTGCCCCAAAGCTTGAGTATGCTCCATCTGAGGCTGTGGCTGCGGAAAGACCCCAAGCAGGAGGTCCAGCAGCTGAGGGACCCAGAAGATTGACTGCTTGTCTCTCCAGAGCCAAGAGGTCTGGGGCTCCTCAGGCAGACAGAGAGTAGCTGTTTTGTGGGGCCCCACTCCAGTGCAGATGGGCCTGAGGGAGCCCTAGGGGTTGGCAGAAAGAGGGACCGTATTTCTTCCTTCCCATGTATCTCCTGAGTGCCCTACACACACTCTGAGGATCCAGCAGCAAGCTCGGCAAACTGGCTGCCCTCAGGAACTGAGCTAGCAGGACAGCTGTTTTTGTGACATGCATGGTTGACAAAGCTGGGAAGGGCAGAAGGTGACTTGGCCTTAGTTAGAGGGATGGGGGTGGATATTAGTTTCTTTTCCAATGCTGTTATAAAACAACCAGACGGATCGGAAGAGAGTCATGCAAGCACACCTCTGCTCAGTCCTTCCTCTCCCCTGTTCCGTCCAGAATTGCCTGCCCAGGAAATGGCCCAGCCCACAATTAAGACGGGTCTTCTCACATCAATGAATGTATCATGTTAAAAGGTGTATTTGTGCATGCCTGTGCACATACATGAATGGGGGTCTGAAGGAGTTGGTTCTTTCACTCTGCCATTTGAGCCGGGAGGAGGGGGGGATTGAACTCAGATCCCCCAGGGTGCTTGGTGGCAAGTACCTTTAGCCACTGAGCCATCTCACTGACTCCCAGATCATTTTAGATGTTCTCAAGTTGACAGTTAACCCTAACCACCTGAGGAGGATTATTGGGGGGGGGGCATTGAAACACAGCCCTGAAGCCTGGGGTGGGGGTGAGCCTCATGGATGTACAGGCATGGGGGCAGGGGGAATTCAGCCATATGAAGGTTCCGGGATAGGATAGCTTGCTGTTTTCATGAACCAGTGGGAAGGACCATGTAGCTAGAGCAGAGAGAGACTTGGAGGCAGGGGTCCAAGCCCCACTGGTAAGGGGTGCTTCCTAGACAGCTGTCTTGCCAGGACCCAGCCTTTTCCTCACATGATCATTCTCTGAACCCCTCAGTATTTTCTTCCTTCTCTCTCCCCAGTGATGTGCCCAGAGGTGCTAAGACCTTTGGGGTGTCCGGAAGCTCCGAGGTGAAGATCTACGTGGTCTATGATCCCTCACAAGTGGCAGAGCCCGCAGGCCGGGCCCACTGGCCCCTGGATGCCAATGTGGACGTGGTGGTGGTGGCAGACACAGTCAGCAAGAACTTACATGACCTTAAGGTAAACAGCATTCAGAGTTGGGGGAAGGTGGCTTGTATCCCCTGCCCAGCCATCTCCTGACACATCTCCACAGAGACCCAGACCCATCTCATTCACCCCAACACCACACAGCACCCCAAAACCACATGGTCACCCTTCAGAGCCACACACCTCTATTTTACTCCCTGCAGTTGCCCCCAAACCCCAGTGCTCCCGAAGCAGGATTGCATGGCTGTACTCCTATGCACTCATGCATGGCCCCAGCACACCCACCGAAGCCTCTACATGTATCCAGCAAGCCACCTTTGACTGACAGCTCCCAGCTGGCCCTGGTGCCTCCCACACAGTGGTTGCTGAATAACAGAGTGGTCCTCAACTGCTGGCCCTATGCTTTCTCCGTGATGGAGCAAGCTGGGACCTGTGTGTGGCTCTGTACGTGACTGCAGGCTGAGACAACCTTCCCTGGAAGGAGTCCTATCACATGGGGCAAGTGGGGAGGGGTGGGAGCCTGGACTACAGCAAAAGTGTCCTGGCACTCACTGTGATTATGGGACCAGGCCAGTCAGTCCCTCTCTACAGAGGATGAATAATGGCCAGGAAGGTCAAGCTGCCTAGGCCAGTAGGACAGTAGCCCCTCTCTGCTTGTCTCTCTCATATCTCAGAATGTCCTGGAGTCACCAGACTCCGCCCTTGTTTCTCCTTAAACTGCTCAGGGCCCTGGAACAGTGCCCAGGTCACAATTGCCAAATAGCTTCACCCCGACCCACAGCCTTGAGCCTCTAGCTCAAAAACAGGGCTATAGATGTGGCCCCCTTGTCCCCTGCCTTGCGTTCTCTCAGGATTGACTTTCTTCCCCAGGTGAAGGTATCGTACTTTGAGTCACAGGAGAATGCTGCCCTGGCCCACAGCGTGCTCTACCTAACTGCTGTTGGTGAGTCCTGCTCCTGCCTGGCTGTGGACACGGTGGCTATCGGATGTGGCGAAGGTGGCTGAACATTGTAGAGTCCTAGAGGGAAAAGCCTCAGCTACCCACCTCACCCCTTGGCCTCTTGGGAGCAACAAACATCTCCAGGGCCATAGGGTTTGAAACCCAGCCATGCTTAGGGTCAGTGGAGTCTAGAAATGTCACTGCTATGAGCTCGATCCCCAGTGGCTTTCTCATGGGAGTCCCACTGGTCTCTGGGTCCCTGAGACCCAACCTAGAACCATGGAGAGCCATGTGACTCTTTCACCCAGAGCCCATGCAGTGTCCTCTGAGGATGACGAACCCCAATCATAGTTCCCCACAGGCTACAGTTAAGGGTCCCCTGCATGTGACATAGAAACCCAGGGTCTCTAAGACACGGTTATCCAGTGCACATGGCCAGGCCAGCGACTTGTGTCCCTCCAACACCACAACACCAGTGGCCAGAGTCACTTTAGCCAGAGCCCTGAGGTCGGCCCACGGGCTTCTGAATGTCAAATCTCCAGAGCTGAGCTTCTGGGTCCTTAGCTGAGGTAGGAGCCAGGTTGGCTGGGCCATCCCAGGTACAATGACAAGGTAACTTTTTGCCCTTTGCAGATGTGTCCCTTGATGTCGACACAGGCCGCACAGGCAAGGTGAAGAAGGGCTCTGCTGACAAGGTGAGACCCTGGATACCCTGAGTGTGGAGCTGGCAGGCAGAGACCTGGGTGATCTTGGCAGGAGATAGCCCTTCTTGTAGAAGAGTGGCCAATTCCAGGATCTGTTCTGTCCATGGAAGGATGGCCAAACTGGCCCAAGTGAGCAGTAGCTTAGGCTGTGTGACAGACATGCTGTGTGACTGTTGGGGAAACACTTACCCTCTCTGGTCTGTCCTATTCTGTTTGCTGTATAGTTTCTGCTCAGGGGGTTGGATCTGGACCTCTCCACATGGCAGGTGCCTCATGAAGAATTGTTGAATAACAAAATGACCTCCTTCTGGTGGAAGGGGCTATGGTATTCAGCTACAGCTAGGCTACAAAGAACGAGGAGGAGAATGAGTTAGCTCACAAGAAGCATGTTGTCGCACAGGGCAGGAGGTACAGTTGGTAGGGAATGCTCCAGAGAGGCAACCTGGATCTCAAGTTGTTTGGACAAGGAGGGGCAGGACACCTGGTGGCTGTGCAGCTTATTCACACACAGCGTTGCTTAAGGGAGTTGTAGCTGTGGGCTACAAGGAAACCATGTCTTGGGCCTTGGCGCAGGGTGGCATCTGCTCAGTGGGGTGAGCAAGGGTGCCGTAAAGCGCCATGGAAGCAAACAACAGACCTGTAAGTCGCGGAGACCTGGGTTTGAACACTAACTGTTCAATCTAAGGGTTCCCTCCCAGAGTTTCTCGTTGCTTTCTTGCAAAATGGAGAAAAGGCATGGGGTTTTGGGGACAGTGTTGACCCCAGAGTCGGGCATCTTGATCCTCAGCCTGGAAGGACCTGCAAGACCCTGGTGAATGTTAGGCCCAGGAGACTTCTGGAATGGAGGAGCCTTCTTCATGGAGATCAGAGTGGGTCTTGGGTAGAGCCAAAGTGTGGCCATTTCTATGCATGGTGACACCACCCTGCTTCCTTGCTCTGAGTGCTGGGCACAGCCACTGCATATGGTCCTGCAGGTATTCACTACACAAGGATGGCTGTCTCTGGATCTGAGCTTTGCTGAAAGCTCTGCTCCCTGTGCCCATGGTCCTCATTAAACCTTTAAGCAAACCCAGAATATAAAAGTTTCTGAGCTGAGCACTGAGCCAAGCCAGGCCATGTCTAGTCCCCTTGCTGGAATCCCCAGGCTTAACTAACTCAAGTCTTCCTGTGTACACAGAAAAACTGGCGCTGGGGCTCCGGGGGCTCTGGGGCCATCCTGTTGGTAAACTGTGACAGAGATACTCATGGGTCCAGGGAGGACCTGCACACTAGCCATTTGAGGTCACTGGAGGGTGAGTGATGGCTGGCATGGAGGTAAGGGGGGAGGGAAAGAGGGGGTCTGGATTGTCGTTGGGGGCTTTGTCTCAGAAGCCACTCTCCCAGACCTGCAGGACATGTCCCCAATGGTGCTGAGCTGTGATGGCCCTGATGAACTTTTTGAGAGCCACAAGCTGGTCTTGAAGGTGTCTTTGCCGGACTCCAGAAGACTGGGGGTCTTCTGTGCCCGGGGTGAGTGGCTGTGGCCTGTCACATCTTTCCTCCTTCTGTGTTCCCTGGGTCTGTCACCTTTAAGCAACTCATTGTGGCTTGCAAGGCTACTCCATCAAGGAACAGTATGACAGCCAAGGACGGGGCCCCAACTGCTCCTCCCATTGCACAGAAGGAGAAACTGAGGCCCAAACACAGTCACTGCCACACAGCCAAGTGGGGTAGAGAGAGAGTTCCAAGCCAGGCTTCTTGTGTACCTAGGTCCCCTTCACCCTCTGCTGACCCCATATGATTTGTTGGTTCCTCAAGCCACCCAGCCTACACTGAACTCGTGCTGTCTGGTGACCCTGTCCAAGCAGAGCAGGGAGGGGCAGGAACCTTAGAAGCTGGGACCCAGATCCTGGCTTTAAATTGTGGTTGAATTGCTGGAGTTTATAATCAGAATCTGCAGCTTTAAGGGACTGGGGTGCAGTTCAGTGGCAGTTTAATCATTTCAAATAAAAACCCAGCCCCATCAGAAGCCACGCCCACTACCTTCTGACACCACCAATGAGGTTCATCCACTGTGGGGCATGCATGGTCACTTCGTTGCTTCTTGGGGGTGTGTCATAGTCCATTTATGGATGTACCTTATTTAGGGTAATTTGTTTCTAAGCACCATGGACGGACACTTGGTCTTCATCACCTTTTAGATTACATGCTTTTCTCGATTTGTCTGCTATACACCTCACCTGAGGCTCAGAGAGGTTGAGTCATTGAGCCCAGGTTCTAGCTTCTGAACCGTAGAGCTGGAAGGGAACTGAAGCAGAGCTCCAGGGGTGCTTCGGGCCTGGATTCCAGCCACAGGTTTCCTGTCGTCTTGTCCGGCCAGCCCAATCTTGTCCCTGCATTGACCTGACCCTGTTCTCCTTAGGTGGGACCTCCCTGTCAAACTACAGACAGGTGCTAGGGCCTCGTCACAACTCCTATGAGGTGGAACGGCATCCTGGGGAGAGGGACATCCAGTTTTATGTGGAAGGACTCGCCTTCCCCGACGCCAGTTTCTCAGGGTTGCTCTCTCTCAGCATCAGCCTGGTGGACACACAGGTAAGTTCAATGAGAGCTGTGTCAAGGGAGAGGTGTGGAGCACCCAGGAACCCACAAAATCACACTGAGCTCTCCCCTCACCCAGCCCCTCTCTGAGGTGTCAGTCTTCACGGACAGCGTGACCTTCCGAGTGGCCCCCTGGATCATGACCCCCAACACCCAGCCGCCCCTGGAGCTGTATGTGTGTAGGTGAGCCCCCTCCCCTGGCCCCGCCTTGACAAAACCAGAGAAGCAAGTGAGCAATCCTGCCTCAGGGCTGGCCAGCCCTCATTTGGGATAGTGTCATGTAGCCCCAAGCTGCCACAGGACTGCAGTGCACAGCCACCAGCACCAGCTCTGATGGCCCAGACACCTTGAATTCAGTCTGGGTAGTGAGGCCAGGTGTGGTGGTGCAGGCCTGCAATCCTTCATTTGGAAGGTACAAGGAGGAAGATCAGGAGTTCAAATCTAGCCTCTGCTACATGAGACCCTGGGTGGTGGGCTGAGGCCCACATTTGTGCTAGGGTCTCACCCTTCTTGGGTCACTTCTGCATCTTCTGAAGACCGAGGGACCCAGCCACAGGCTCCAGTGTGCTCCAGTGAGTCTGTCCCATTCTGGCTATCTTGGGCCTTCCGTCATGGCCTGGTATCTGGTGGCCTCTGCTAGTCAACCCTTGAGATATCACAGGTAGAAGTGAGAGACAGGCCCACTGAGCTAGATGCAGATTCGAGCAAGGTGTGGTCAAGCAGGGTTATCTGCCCATCTGGCGCCAGGAGCGTCCCAGTCTCCTGTCTGCTCAGTCTTCATCTTCACTCTGCTCTGAGAAGACCAGGCTAGCCCACTTACTGACATTCCAAGAGTGGCGCCAACCCTGGCTAACCTCCATAGTCACCATGGACTGCCAGGGTTGGTTCAGCGCTCCACAGTCTGCCTTTTCCCTGTTCATGTACGGGTCATCTGATGTGATCTAAGGACACAACCCCCCCTCCCCCCAAGTCTTCTACCCTCTCCAAGGTAGGGATAGATCTGAAGCTCAGAACTCAGGGATTCTGGTCCCAGCCGCTGTCACTGTCCTTGCAGCGTGACAGATATTCATGGCCGCAATGACAAGTTCCTGGAGGACATGTCCCACCTGGCCATGAAGGCCAACTGCAAACTAGTGGTCTGTCCCCAGGCAGAGAATCGCAATGATCGATGGATCCAGGTGGGTGCAAGGCTGACCCGGAGAAGAACTGTGAGTGGTGGTGGGTGATTTTCCCAGCCAAGCCCGGGGACATGGGCCTGCCTGGCTGGAGCCAGAGCAACCTGGCACAGAACTAGGAGCCATCCTCCAGCAAGAGAAATCTCTCCTGCCTCCTCCAGACGTCCTGACTCTGGGATGGGTCTCCTGGATGGAGCCCTGGAGGTCTCCCCCCTCCCTGTCCCACCCAGGTCATAGGGAGTTTCCTTGTCTGGGGTCATCTTTCCTGAAACTCCCTGAGGAGGCCTGCTGTAGGTCTTTCTTCCTCACACAGGACGAGATGGAGTTTGGCTACATTGACGCCCCTCACAAATCCTTCCCTGTGGTCTTTGATTCTCCCCGGAACAGAGGCTTGAGGGACTTCGCCCTTAAGAAGATCCTGGTGTGTGGCCAAGTACACAGGGATGGGATGGGAGAGTTCGGGGCGGGGGGTGGGGGGGTGGGCAGGCCTTTGGTGGATCCTCTCCTGGGAGCCCTAGTGGAACTTTAGGGTCCAGAGACTGGTGTGGGCAGTGACAACAACCAGGAGAGTGGGTAGAAGGATCGGTCGCATGCAAATCACATGCAAATCGACACCTACTCCCACTACAGCTGCATCCTGGGAGAGGCAGAGCAGCAATGTTCTTGGTCAAGGGCTCATTCTCAGTGATGGGGAGTCAGCGGAAATGTCAGTCCTGACTTCGAGGGGCAGTGTACTCCAGTGAGCAAGCCGTGCCAGGGACTGCGCTACTTCCTGTGCCAGGGTGGCAGCAGTTGGTACGGCTCACACTGCCCTCCAGCTTTCGGTACCAAGGACACTGAGGCTGGGGAGGTTAAACAATGTGCCCAAGTCAGTAAGGCAGTGGGGCACCCATGCACTGATCCTAACTGGTGCCTTCCGGCTCCTGCCTGACAGTTGGCTGCACTTTCTCCCGAGGTGGCTTAGTTTCTGTGGGTTTGTGGGCCCCAAGTCTCCTCCTGCAGAATGAGAGTCAGTGGGGACTGGAGGTCCCTGGCTTTTGGCACTGTGATCCCTCGGCCTCTGCTCCCTTTGAGTTCATGGTGCTTCTTTCTTCTTGGCTCACTGTATAGGCTGAGGCTTCTGAATGTCTTCTTTTCCTGATGGGTGTGTTAAGAGTCCTGAGTTGCTCACGAGTTTTCATATGTGGTGTCTTCTTCTTCTTCTTCTTCTTCTTCTTCTTCTTCTTCTTCTCTCTCTCTCTCTCTCTTTCTCTCTCTCTGTAGCCATCCTTTTTGTGTGTGAGAGAGAGACAGTGTCTCTTATTGGCCTGGGACTTGCCACTTAGCCTAGGCAAGCTGACTAGTAAGTCCCAGAGTTCCACACATGTCTGCCCCACCTCCTAGTACTGGAGTGGCAAGTGTGTGCTACCACCAGAGGCTTTTCTGTGGGTGCTGGGGATCAGACTCAGGTCCTCACACTTGCATGGCAGGTGCCTACTTTTCCTCTAGAGCCATCTTCCCAGCCCTTATTTGCTTCATTCTTCTTTCCCTTCCTAGCTAAGGTCTGTCTTCCATGACTGTCCATCCAGAGTTCCTTAGACATACACTGCTTGATCAAGGGCCTGGTGACTCTCTGCTCTCCTCTGGGCAGTGACTTGATCTTGATCTGTTCAGAGTATAGAACAGGGTAGGTTTGGATGCAAGCAGGCTTTCAAGCAGAGGGCCCTGGAGCAGGTATCTAGTGTCTGCCTCTCTGCTAGGCATGGCTCCTTCCCCCCTGACCCTCCTGTCTGAGGGTCTCTGATGGTGCCTCTCTAGGGTCCTGACTTTGGATATGTGACCCGGGAGATCGAGTTCGCAGGTGCCTCTGGCCTGGATTCCTTCGGCAACCTGGATGTGAGCCCGCCGGTGAGGGTGGGCAACACAGAGTACCCCCTCGGCAGAATTCTCATCGGTGGCAGCTTCCCCAAGTGAGTGGCTTGGAAGGGTGTCGGGTGTGGGAGGGTTCAGGAAGCTCACCCATGTGGCTTTCTAAACTAGGAGGTGCTCTCCAGAACCCATGAAATGACTGTCACAGAGTCCAGACTGGGAGATGCTCTCCAGCCCATGGGACTGACTCCCAAAGATAATAATGTCTCAGGGTCAAATTAGTGGCCCAGACTCTGATAAGCATAATCGTTACATTAAACCAGCACGTCAGAGGCTGGGGATGGGCCCTGTTGACAGAGCCTGCCTGAGTGTCTACCTGGGTTAGATCTCCAGCCTGGAGTAAGTCATCCAAAAGAGGTGGCATAGACTGTGATCCCAGTGCTTGTGGGGTGGGGGTGGGGGGCGGAGACAGGAGGATCAGAAATTCAATCTCATTTTCAGCTTCATTGAGAATGCCCAGCCTGGGCTAATGAGAACTTGTCTGAAGTAGTCAGCCATGCTGGGAGGTGGCATGTCCTCTGCCATGTAAGCAGAGAGAGACATGGGGAAGCCAATCGCTGTTGTCCTGTCTTGGAAGGGTCCAGAAGCAAGACGGGCAGCTGGAACTGATGGAGTAGTCAGCTGGGTACCCTCATGGCAGAGCATCTCGGTGGCCTCACGCTGGCTAGCTATGATGGAGCAGAGAACAAAGTGTTCTGTTTAGGGATCAGTTAACACATAGACAGATGCAGATGCCTGCTCACTACACTGAGTGGGTCCCTTCCCACCCCCAAGTAGCCAGAGGAGACTGCTCCTTGAAGCCCACAGACCCTGGATATCTCCTTCATCTGTAGAGCTTAGCGTGGAGCCTAGGTGAACCCCAACTTGTCCTCTGAGCCCCAGCTGGCCTCTGACTGTGGGAAGGTCACATAGCCTCAGGTGGAAAGCCTGGGGCTGCTAAATCATACAAGGCTGGGTTTGCTGGTACCAAGAGAGGCACAAAGCTGGGACCTGCTGGCAGGTGCTGGGACCTGCTGCACTGGGCTGAGTGTGGCTGGAGGTGGCCTTGCTGATTATCCATCTAGTGTACCAGGGCTGGTCCTACCACAGCCTGGGCTTCAGGCCTGGAGATCTTCAGGGAGGGAGCTGTGTGTCTCTGGAGTCCGATGCCCACGAATGTGGGCTGTACTATGCAGCCGCTGCTCACCATGGTGTCCGGCAAACAGTCAGTGGTCAGTTTGTTCATTCACATTAAGGTCACATACCAGGCACAGGTGAAAGTGCTGTGGGTGTAGAGCATGGTGGTACAACCCTCTAACCCCAGTACTCAAGTGGCTGAAGCAAGAAGGCCATGAGTTCAAGGCCAGGCTTGGCTGCAGTGAGGCTGGTGTTTCCAAAACCACAAACCCAAACAAAACAAACAAAACCTAAGTGAAAATTGCAAAATAAAAAGGGAAAGAGCTGAGCAAAACAAGCAAACAAAAATGCAGCATCCAGAAGAGGAAGGTCTAAGGATGCTGAGTGGGCAATGCTGGTGCATTTTAAATAAATGATTTCTTTTCTATCCTATGCCTCATTTTTTCCAGCTGTAAAATGGGCCCTAATAAAAGGGGCTGGCTGGCTTGCCTAGTGGGCAAGGTGCTTGCTTTGCAAGTGTGAAGATCTGGATTTGGATCCTCAGTGGCCATGTAAAAAGCCCCATGCATGACCTCCTACGTCTGTAATCCCTGCACTGATAGGAGGGGCAGAGAAAAGAAGATCCCTGGGGCTCACAGAGCAGCCAACCTAGCTGAAACAGTAAGCCCCAAGTTCAGTGAGAGACCCTGTCCCCCGAAATAAGATAGGAAGCCATAGAGAAGGACACCTGATGTTTTCTGTCAGCTTCTGTGTGTGTATGTTGGAGTGGGGGTGGAGGGGTCAGACCTGTCCCAGTCAGGAGCTTCCCTCACCCCCAAGATGCAGAGACTCTTTCTGGACCCTGTAGGCAGAGTCTCCAGGTGCCCATTGACTGTGGCCCACCTAGGAGCTGTACATGAGCCTCTGGACTGTTAAAAACCAGGAATAAGATCCTTAGTGGACAGATGAGACCCTGACGCCCAGAGAGACAGCTACCGCTTTAGAGCCACACCGGATGAGGGATATAATCAGAATCCAGATGTCCTCTGTGGGTCCCAGTATAGAAGTTGGTAGTTGGTCTGCTGTCCTGAGGTAGCGCTTGCCAGAAGGTTTAGAGAGCTGGGAGGAGGTCAGTGGGCAGAAGCTGAAGCTGAGGGAGAAAGAAAGGAAAGGCCCATAGGCACAAGGTGAGGGAGGGGACAGGGTGACTTTCAGATGGTGACTTTGCTAATATGCGTGTATCCCAGGACGGTCTTTTTTGGTTGGTTGGTTTTCTGAGACAGGGTTTCTCTGGGTAGTCTTGGCTGTCCTGAAGCTTGCTCTGTAGACCAGGCTGGCCTCGAACTCAGAAATCCGCCTGCCTCTGCCTCCCCAGTGCTGGGATTAAAGGCGTGCGCCACCACTGCCAGACTCAGGATGATCTTGAGGGCTACAAGTGGTATTAAGTTAAGAGCCAAAGCCAAGCTCATAGTAGGTACCCAACAAACTAGATCCTTTCTTGGCTGCCTTGGGCTCTCATGAGCTCAGATCATTGAACAAGTCTGCCCCCTAGTGGTGTCTTTGGTTATGATGCAGAGATGCATCTTCTTCTGGGACTGGGACCATCTCTTCTTTGCCTCAGTCTCCAGAAAGGAGGGTGGGAGAGAGTTCCAAGAAGGAGCGTGGCTCTGCACCTGCTGAATTGCTTCTCATTGTTTTTAAAGATGGCCTTCAAAACGGTCTATGCTATATTAAATTAGCAGACAGAAGAACGTGGTTCCCACATGTTACCCAGAGTTCCAAGCAGGCACTATAAATTATGGACTTTTTTTGTTGTTGTTTAAATGTTTTGAGACTGAGTCTCATGTAGCCTTGACTGATGTCAAACTCAAAATATATTGAAGGATCCCCCAGCCTCTGCCTCTCAGACACTGTAACGACAGTTGTGTACCACCACACCCTGTCTACGCAGTATCAGGAATTGAACCCAGGACCTCATGCATGCTAGGCAAGCACTGCACTAACTGAGCTGCCTCTGAGGCCTCTAGACGGGGAACTATCTGTAACATGGCCGCTCCAGTGTTTCTGAAGCAGATATTATGTAAGGGGGGGGCTGGGACTTCAGCAGAGAAGAGCTTAGACCCCTAGGCCCTGCCCTGAGAGGGTGTGCACCTCAGTAGAAGGTGCCACGGAGAAGAACGGAACTGTAAAGGGAGTTGGAACATGGCTTCCATTTGAGTTACCCCCGGAAGAGGCAAGAAGGGAGCCATGGGGCCATGGGGAGAGGTTTGTGACTCCAGCCGGAGGGCAGAGTAGGTGTAAAGGTCCTGGGACAGGAATGTATCTGGTAAGTTCAGGGGACAGCAGGAGACCAGAATGAGTGGAGCAGAGAGTGGGGTCAGGTAGACAGCAGGCCGAGGGGAAGTCAGGAGGAGCTAGGCAGGGGCCAAGCAGTTTCCGGGGGTGGGATGGGAGTGAGGCCATCTGGAAGAGAGACATAGTCTGACGTTTGAAAGCCTCCCTCTGGATGGATCATAAGGGATGAAGCTCTCAATGGGCATCAAGGAGAGGGACAGGCCACCAGCCACCCAGAGAGGACAGCCCCTGCTGGCTGCAGAGAATGAGAAGGATTGATTGGTGCTGCTTCTTGTTTAGGGCAGAGCCTTGCCACAGGAAGTAGGTCTGAGAGCTTGTGGGTGGTGTGGCCTTAAGCTGGACAGTCTGTCAGGAGCAGGATCTTTTTATTTATATAAAATAACTCAAGTGGGTCCTCTTCCCAGAGGGGAAACCAAGGCTTGGAGAGCCAAGAAGACAGCCTGGGCCACACAGCGGAGAAAGGTCAGGTCCAGACCTTAAGAGTTTCAAGGCCGCCGAGCAGTGGTGGAGCACGCCTTTAATCCCAGCACTTGGGAGGCAGAGGCAGGTGGATTTCTGAGTTTGAGGCCAGCCTGGTCTACAGAGTGAGTTCCAGGACAGCCAGGGTAATACAGAGAAACCCTGTCTCGAAAAACAAAAAAACAAACAAACAAACAAAAAAAAGAGTTTCAAGGCCAGCAATTTGAAGCCCAAGCCTGGGGATGTAGCTCAGTTGGTAACATGTCTGAACCTCTAGGCCCAACCTCCAGCACTATGTAAACTGGTTGCGGTCTTGCTCGCTTGTAATCCCAGCACTTGGGAGCTAGAATTAGGAAGATCAGGAGTTCAAAGCCATCCTCAGCTACATGGGGAGGTCCAGGAGGAGGCTCCTGCTGCATCCTCCTGGGTAAAGGGAGCATAAAGAGATGCTAGATCTCATCTCAGGAGTGACTGGGAGTTGGGCAGTGGAGAACCCCAAATGACCCAGGCAATGTGTGACTCTAACACTCTGCAGTAAATAAGATTGGCCTTTTTTTTCAGACTCCACACTGCGGTTGACTGAGCTCAGAAGGCCTTACTCAAACAAGCTCCGCCCCCTTGCCAAGCCTTACCCCTGACCCTGACCTGGCCTGCATCTGCCATGTCCCACCTGTCCCCTGACCTTCGGTGTCTGCCTCTCTTCTCTTGGGATGTCCTCCTACCCTCTGTTCCCAATAGCCTCAGCTTGGGCTTCAAATCTCCGGGCCTATAGTAGGTGGACTGTGGCCCTGACCTTTTTCAGCAGTGTGGCCAAGATGGTGTCACCTTAGCTCAGTGTGGCCAAGACTGCATCACCTTAGCTCTCTAAGCCTCAGTGTCCCCTCTGGTAAAAAGGACCCACTCAGAAAGTTACGAGGACATTAGGACTGACTGAGCCTCTCTTCCCACCAGGTCCATCGGCCGGCGGATGGCCAGGACGGTGCGTGACTTCCTGCAGGCCCAGCAGGTGCAGGCTCCCGTGGAACTCTACTCTGACTGGCTTTCTGTGGGCCACGTGGATGAGTTTCTGAGCTTCGTGCCCACCTCTGACCAAAAGGTGTGACCCATTGCTCTGCCACCCCACAGACTTCCAATTGAGTCACCTCTACCCCATTTGGCCTGATGGAGTAGCTCAGGACAGGGCACTGCCACCAACTCAGTCCTATGGGATCAGTGTGCCGGGGGCTTAGGCCATGTTAATCAGGGAGTGCTTCCTGGAGGAGTCAAAGGCCTCAGGCCAGGAGGACACTGTGTGCTTCCTACTGGTCCTTTCTGACCCAGACCCCTCCAAGAGTCAGGCAGGAGTTGGAAAAATGAAAAAAGCACTATATGCAGACTTACACACACTTTTAGTCATGTAACCCTCCAATGGGCCCTTTTATTGACTCCATTTTACAGGTAAGAAAATCGAGGCTCAGAAGGGTTCTGCCTTCACTCAGGTCCATTGAATCTAAGGCTGACTGGGGAGGATTGTAAACAGGTGTGGGCTCTGATTTCTACCCTGACCACAGAGTCCCATCGTCTTGTAGAGAGGGCTGGGAAGAAAGTGGCCCTTGGACATCATGGGCATAAGTACCACGGTGGCCAGGTGGTGATTCTGGCCTAGCTTGGCAAGAGCTCTGATCAGGGAAGGAACAGCGAACAGCTGGAGCAGGGACACACCTGGATCAGGTGGGAGGCAGGAACTGAGTTCTCTGGGAGGCAAAGTGAGCAAGGCTCCAGGTAGGGGACAAGTGTGGGGAAAGGCCTGCAGGTAGGAACCACGAGAGTGGTGGGTGGAGTGGACAGGGACAGGGAGAACAGAGCCCAGTGCACACCAGGCTCCTGAACTGTCCTTGGAGGTCTCTGGCTTCCAATGGATCCATGCCTCGAGCCATTGGTTCCCATCTGTGGCAGGGCTTCCGGCTACTCCTGGCCAGCCCCAGCGCCTGTCTTCAGCTGTTCCAGGAGAAGAAGGAGGAGGGCTACGGGGAAGCAGAGCAGTTCGATGGTGAGTGTCCAAGGTTATGTCACCTGTCACCTATGGGGACCCTGTCCGTTCTTCACCATCCTGGGAATGTTCCTACTGCTGCCTTGGGACAAGGAGGGAAATGAAGGAGCCAGAGAGTCTCCCAGGGTCCTTAGATGGTAGCTCGGCTCCTAGGCTGGATTTGAGAGAGATGCATGATCCCACCTGGGTTCAAACGGGCTCAACCCTAGCTGGAGGTGGGGTCAACTGAGGGTGTGCTCTTGCCTCTTAGGACCCCGGTTCCCCCTCTGTTAATTGAAAATGATAACCACCCCTCCTAGGATGGTTTTAAGGATCAAGGAGTTAAGCTGGCCTCCCACAGGCGGGAGGGGTCAGTATTGGGAACTGTGAGGAGCCCTGGAGCCTTTCCCCAGCATTTCTGAGTCTTCACCAGGTTGTCACTGCAGCTGGAAGCAGCCCCTCAGTGTCTGGCCTTCCGCTTTTCCCAACTTACTCCTGTCAGAGCCGCTTTACTGTGCTTCTTCAGGCCTGGGGGCTTCAGGCAGTGTCCCTGTGCCCTTGAGCCATGCACAGTCTGTCTGTGCCCCTGAACACACAGTTTGTCTGTGACCCTGAACTCACACAGTCTGTCCTTCACAGGCCTCAAGCATAAGGTAAACAGAAGTATCAACAACATCTTAGCCGACAAGCACCTCAGGAAGGACAGTGCGCATGTGCAGGTGAGGGCAAGACAGAGGCTGGGTGGGGGTAATGTCCAGCCTGTGGGGCACAGGGCCTGGCCTTAGTTTGTCCTGCAGATTTCTGAGGGTGTGAGAATGAGCCTTGTCCTCAGGGGCTGGCAGACTTGGGGACAGACTGACCACCCTCAGCCACAGCAGGCTCCTGGAGTTGCCTGGCTTTGGGGTGCAGTTCATTTTCACAGAAGTGAGTCCAAGCCCTCGTTCCGGAAGGTGAGCGTAAGAGGCAGAGACACGGGGTCCTCAGGGGCCCTGTGCAGAGATCAGGTGGGACAGGTCTAGGAAGGGATATGGCTCACCAAAGACAGCACCAGCCATGTGTGATGCTGGGCTCAGTTGGTGCAGTGCACCAAGCCAGGGACTTTACCTAGATGGCTGGGGCTAGCAGAAGTATTAGCCACATGGTGGTTGGGGCAGTTTGTTAAAATGACAGGAGCTCATCAAAGTGGCTCAGCCAAACCTGATGAACTAAGCCAGGAATCCATATATACCTATAGATACATGCGCACACACACACACACACACACACACACACACACACGCACATGTGTGTGCCATGATTTTAAAAAGTAACCAAAGGCTAAAGAGCGGAGTTAGCAGTTAAGAGCACTGACTACTCCTCCAGAGGACTGAGGTTCAGTTCCCAGCACCCACATGGCAAATCACTACCATCTATAACTCCAGTTCCAAGACTGCTGGCGCCCTCTTCTGGCTGCCATTGGCACCAGGCATGCACATAGCACACAGGCACACAGGCAGACAAAACATCCATACACATAAAATACAAAATAATTTTTGAAAATTGTAATCAAGACACAGGGTCATTCAGAACCAAATTTCAACTTTTCCTAGCTCTGTGCAGTTAGGTGAGCTGCCTTGAGCCTCAGTTTCCCCCCTTTGGACATCTGTGGATCCGTTTGCACAAAGTCACTGAAAGGCTTGGAGGTGCCCACAGGGCTCAGGGCTGCACACAGGCCCAGCACTCTTAGGTTCCTCTGTATTGGCCCATGGCTTCTCTCCTCCTCAGAAATGCATCGACTGGAACCGTGAGGTACTAAAGCAGGAGCTAGGCCTCTCTGAGAGCGACATCGTGGACATTCCACAGCTCTTCTTCCTGAAGGGAGCCTATGCTGAAGCCTTCTTTCCTGACATGGTGAGGGTCCCTGGTGGGTCGGTATAAGCACAGGTGGATACAGAGGCAGCTGGGTCAGCAGTTCCTAAGTGGGGTAGATATGTATCCTGGGCATCTCTGATGGCCACAGTGAGCTGGTGTCTTTGGCACTTAGTGGGCAGCAGCTGGGAGGGCTGTAAACATCCCACAGGGGGGAGGCCAGCCCCACCTAAAGCAGCTTTCATTTTTAAATGGAAAGGTAGACACGAATGGTTCTGCCTTCTGTCCAGAGGCTCACTGGCTTGTTTAGTTCCTACATTTGTGGCTCCTGCAAGGGGCTTCTATGTAGGGCTTCCAGGCAAGCAGGACAAATAGTAAGCATTAGGCAGCTGACAGGCAGATGAGGCCAAGAGCCCTCAGTTGTGCGGGGTCTGAGCCATGCTATCAAAGCAGCCAGCCAGTCAGCCCACTTCTTGCCAGGAAAGGATATGTGGTGAGGCTCTCAGAGAAGTGAGCTCTGGAGTGGGAAGTGACCCCCCTTTTCTATTGTGCCTTTAACTTGGGTACTTCTCTCTTGGGACAAGACCAAAGTAGAGCCAAGTTAGGGGAGGAGTGTGCTGGATGGAGTGAGGGGGTATCTAGGTCCCCTGCTGTCCTTGAAATCCAGCCTCCAGGCTGGCAGGATGCTGTTCCTCAGAAACAGGTGTTTTCCCCCTGAGCCTCCCGCGCCTGGGTTCCACAAGGTATTTAACAGCATCTCTGCCTCCTGAAACATCCAAGAGTACCAGGCGAGTAAAATCCTCCCTCGCTGATCAGCACTGCTTGAAGCTGTGCCTTCTGTTCGAGCTTTCCCTGGGGTGAGCTCTCGGGCAGTCTGCAGTGTAACACAGCATCCCCTAAGCCTAGGGGTGACATGTGGCTTGTGGCCTGCAGATAACAACCAGAGACAGGAAGTGATTTTAACCTGCACAGCCACATGTACCAATGGCTGCTTGCGTCTGGGTACTGAAGGATCATTGGCCATGGCTGAGATTAAAACCCATGATCTCGGGCTGTGACTCGCCACCCCCCACTCCCACCCAGACAAGGTTACTTTGTGCGACAGCAACTCACTTTGTAGACCAGGCTGGCCTCGAACTCAGAAATACGCCTGCCTCTGCCTCCCAAGTGCTAGGATTAAAGGCGTGTGCCACCACTGCCCAGCTGGCCTTGAACTCTTAACTCTAGGAGTTGAGGGAGGCCTAACCATGGCAATAAGCATGGCTTCTTATTCCTCTCCCTGCCCTTGGACTCCCTGCAAATCCCCACCAGCCTCCCCAGCATGTACAGTCTAGCCTATCGAGTGGGCAACAAGCTTTTGTGACCTTGGTAATGTTACTTAACCTGCCTGAACCACAACCTCAGGGGTGTGTGTGTGTGTGTGTGTGTGTGTGTGAGTGTGAGAGAGAGAGAGAGAGAGAGAGAGAGAGAGAGAGAGAGAGATCTGGAGTACACGCATTCTCAGTAAGGGCTGGAGACTAACAGGATGCTATGAACAGCCAGGTAAGCTGTGTACTGCAGAGGTGTCACCACGCTAGTGAGTGAAAGAAAACACAAACACACACACACACACACACACACACACAAAGGGGAAGATATGACTGCTCTTAGATATGGTGGAGGTAAAAGGGAGGTTTTTGTTGTTGTTGTTGTTGTTTTTGTTTTAAGATAAAAGGCCAGAAACAGGAGATCTGAGAGTCCAGAGTGAACAAGACCCTGAGCTGGTTCATTTGAGAAGAGAGGAGAGGGGAGAGGGCAGAGAGGAGAGGGGAGAGGACAGAGGGGAGAGGGGAGAGGAGAGAGGGGAGAGGGGAG
>JADRCH010000185.1:2500852-2539116 GCA_019843965.1 Rhynchomys soricoides
GGGGGAGGGCAGAAGGGGGAGGGGGAAGGGGAGGAAGAAGGGGAGGGGGAAGGGGAGGGAAAAGGGGAGGGGGAGGGGGAGGGAAAAGGGGAGGGGGAGAGCCAAAAAAGTAAAGAGAAGACAAAAGAGGGGCTGGGTAACCAAAATGGCTGGATTATAGAGGGAAGGGCAGCCTAGTCCCTGGGCTGAAGGGTTCAGGGTAGGGGGTTGGGTACGCCAGCCAGGAGGACCCTGAAACAGGTAGGGACTGAGGGATGCTGGGAGAACCTGGCGGCCAGATTGGCTTTGATAGGTTAAATAGGCACCTCAGTTGGCCATTTGTCCTGAGTCTGAGACCTAACAGTGAGAACATTTAGCATATTTCATCTCTGGTTGTAACAAACTTGTTACAATATGACAAGAGCTGGAAGAAAGTACAGGAGAAAGGCAGACTGCGGTTGGTACAGTTAACCAAGCCTTGGTTGTTACACGGCAGAAAACACTGTACCACTGAGCTACATCCCCAGCAAGCCCTCCCTACTTCTTACATTTTTTTTGAGATATGTTTTATTTATGTAGCCCAGGCTGGCCTCAGACTCACCATCTTCCTGCTTATGACTCCCAAATTAAAATGGGCACATACCCTACCACCATCTTAGATCATAGTTCCTGACCAATCCCTAGTTCTGCAGAGGATGGATCAGCAGAGCCAGAGCCCATAAGGAGCCCAGAGATGAAGTGCATCCGCGACCACTGGGGCTCTTCTTCTCTCTTGCAGGTCAACATGGTGGTCCTCGGCAAGTACCTAGGCATCCCTAAGCCCTTCGGCCCGCTCATCAATGGCCGCTGCTGCCTGGAGGAGAAGGTGCGCTCCCTGCTGGAGCCGCTGGGTCTCCGCTGCGTCTTTATCGACGACTTTCTCTTTTACCACCAGCTGCTGGGAGAGATCCACTGTGGCACAAATGTGCGGAGGAAACCTTTTACCTTTAGGTGGTGGAACTTGGTGCCCTGAGCCTGCCCGACAGCCACCCTTGCTGCCCTGCTGATGGGAGTCCCGGGGCAAAGGCAAGGACCACGAACCAGCCTCCACCCTCCTGGGGCCTGAAAGCAGGCTCAGCTGGGTCAGCTGGGCTCCAGGAGGACAACACACTTCTTCGTTTCTGGAGTCGCCCGTCCTGCCCAAGAGACTATCCCTTTTCCTTCTCCCTTTCTCAGCCAGAGCCCCCAGCGGGTCAAGGTCAGCAGCTGAGCCTGTTCAAGACCTCTGTGGCCACGCCCCACTCTGAGCTGACCTCCCCCACCCGCCCGACCCCCCACCCCCGGAGCCTTGAGGAAAATAGCTCTGGCGCTGTTTCAGAAATGCCCACCATGCCAGGACCCTGGGGCAAGAGAGCCATAGTTTCAGATGACTCCCGGAAGGTTTGGGATGTCCTTTTTCCCAAAGGACCCCAGGCCATGGCCCTCTAGCACCGTTCAGCTTAATATAGGCTGAACAAGCAAGGGCAGGAAAGCTCAGTTCTTGAAATCAGGCAGGCACAAAAGCCCTTCTAATGCCCAACTCCATCCAGTCCGACCTCTGCGGGATGCTCGTTACCTGTCGGGTCAGCCTTTAATTATGAGCCCCTGGTGCTTCCTGTCGGAAGGTGCTTCGGGGCATAGGGAGGCCCTCGAAAGTCTGCAAGCGCAGGTGGGGGTGGGGAGGGGTGGGCAGGAAGGTGGGATCAGGAAGGCAGAGAGGTTGCCCATCTTGGGGTGGGGAACCTGGAAGCCTGCTACTCGTGGCTGGGTGTTTGGGGGCCCCTGAACCTGAAGGCTGCTGGTCCAGATGTGAAGGGGGTGGGGCCCAAGGCATTAGGGGAGGGTGGGGTAGGCCATTAAGTTACATCTGGAGGTGAGGCTTAATTTCCTCTAATAGTCTCTAATTACTCCCTATCCTGCTGCAGGCAGTGGGAGGGGAGGGCCCACACTCCCCAAGCAGCCTGGGACCCTACACAACACTTGTACTGCCCCAGTAAACCCTATGGCAGGCTTATGTTCCCCCCTCCCACCGAAGGACAGACAGCTGGCCTGGAGGCTAATAGCACGGGGTGAGGTCACAGAGACCTGTGTAGGCAAGCAGGCAGGCAGACCCTGCTGCAGAGCATGGCTGGCAGAGGCCTGCCATCTTCCTTCTCTGGTCAAGGAGCCACAACAGGCTGCTGGATTCTGTCTTTGTGTTTTTAGTAGTTTCTGGTACCTTATAACCACTGGACACTTAGTTAGTGAAGGCTTCCATGGAACTGTTAGGCAAGACATGGCCAGGTAGGCATTGGTTCTTCCCCCTTCCAGAAGGTTCTGTGGAATTGGAGCCCCATTTGTAGGCTTCCTACACCAACATCCTCCTCTATGATCATGGCTGGTTGAGCCATGGAGAAGGAGAAAAAGGAAGAAGAAGAAGATGGACAGGGACTGGCCTCTGAAGAGGAGAGGAGACTACAGAGCCCTGGCGAGCATGCGAGCAGGTCTTCAGCACCACATGGGGGGAGGGGGGAGGACTCTGGAAGTTGCTGCTCAGGCTGTCTGGGTCCCTGGCTGACTGGCTATCCTCTTTTTCATCAATAAAAACCATTGTTGTGCAGTCATTAAGTGGCTTCTTCATTTGCGCCTGGGCTGACAAAGGGAGAAGAAAATGAGGGGCCCTGCTTCCCTGATCTCCACTCACCTACCACAGGTCCCTAGGCTCGGTGCCAGCAGGCCTCAGGCAGCCCCTGTCAGCTGAGCAGCTTCCTGGGCTGAGGCAGGTGAGTGCCAGGCAGCAGCTGATTCAACAGAATCCTTTGCCCATGGCCACTCCCATCCCTGCTGCCCGCTTGAGATAACTATCGAGGGGGCCCTGCCTCTTCCTGTCCTCTTCCCTTGGCTTCATCTTCCATCTGTGGAATCCATCCGGGAGGATGGAAAGAGGCAGGGAGGCTGGCTCCTGTTAGCAGAAGGGGGACGATGCTCCAACATCCTGGGGCCCAGGACACAGGTCAATCTGATTCCGTAGCCCTGATTCTGGTGCTGAGTTACCTAGGCTTGGTGGTCTGATCTTCAGAGCTTGGAAACATTCTTTTCATCTTACATACTTGCTGTCACTTCAGACCCTTTGGCAGACATTTTAGCATGAGGCTCAACAGGTCCCCAGCATAATGTGCCAGCACCCTTGGAGGAGGCTTACCCACTCCCCCCACATTTAGGGAGGCTGTCTGGGACTTTATCAAGAGTTCTGGTTCTGGCCGGGCAGTGGTGGCGCATGCCTTTAATCCCAGCACTTGGGAGGCAGAGGCAGGTGGATTTTTGAGTTCGAGGCCAGCCTGGTCTACAGAGTGAGTTCCAGGACAGCCAGGGCTACACAGAGAAACCCTGTCTCGAAAAACCAAAAAAAAAAAAAAGAGTTCTGGTTCTTACCTAAAGCTGAGTCCACACCCAGCCATTTTCTGGAAGCGAGTTGCCCTGGGCCCTGGCTGCTCTAGAGAATGCCCTTCCCGGACACTGAGCCACCGCAGAGGGTCAGTCGTAGGCTCCAAATGCCAGCCTCCGACTGGCGAAAATGGGGGACCCTAGGAAATGGATCCTGGTTCCTGCCCTGCCCTGGAGGGGTGGCAGCAGCAGGGAGGAAGGAAGAACCTCTGCTCAGCACTTCTGAGCCCTCACAGCCATTATCTCTGCTGAGCGGATGACTGGCCACATTTTCTAGACTTGAGGAAACAGGCCCCAGGAGAAGAGATGGGATCTCATCAATGCGTGGTGCAACTGATCAAACCTGACTCCTCTTCCTTGTTCTTACAATTCCAGCTATCTCTTGCCTCAGTTTCCCCACCTACAAGAGGGCATCCTATTCTGTTACCCTTGGCCCCTACTCACATTGTTCACTGCTGTATCACCCCCTTGGGAGGTTCTGACTTCCTAACATCAGCAACAGCAGTTAGGAGAGAGTCCAGATCCATGTTAGACCTGCCCAGCCATGATGCCGGCAGCCAGGGCTCAAGTTGTGGTGGTGGTGGGCTGAAGCAAGCTGTGTGTGTGTGTGGTGCCACCAGGAAGACCCTGAGACAGGAGGAAGCTCACTTTAGTCTTACAACCTAAGCTTTTAATGAAGAAAAGCAGGCAGGGAACCAACAAGATGACCCAGTGGGTAAAGGTGCTGCTACCAAGCCTGACAACCTGGAATAGACCCAGTAGGAGAGAAACAAGTCCTCTGGCCTTTACACAGGTGCTACAGCACACGTATGCACTGCCTCCCCCAGAAATGTAAAAATCATAACGATCTAGATATACATATAGATATAGTATTTTAAAGCGAGCAGGGGCGGGGTGGAGGCCAGTGGGAGCTGGGGATGTGGCTTCGTTGGTAGAGCCTAGCACACACAAAGCTCTGGGTGTGATCCCCAAGACCAGATAAAACTAAGTAGGGCTGTGCAGATCTGTAATCCCAGCATTCAGGAGGCAGAAGGATCCGAGGTTTAAGATCGTCCTTAACCTCATAGTGACTTTGGGGTATTTGAGACTCAAATAAAATAAAAGAAAGAAAGAAAGAAAAGAAAAAAATAAATAAAAGAACGGAAGATGGATGGGAAGGAAGAGGGGGAGGGGCAAGAGCAGAAGGAGGGGGCAAAAGGGGAGGGGGAGTAGAAAAAGGAGGCAAGACCAGTATTTCTCATAGGCTTGCATGAAGAATCCAGGGGACACCTGCACCTCCAGTCGCCTGCACCAGGGTGAGATGGGCCTGGTGTCCTGCATCCTCACTGGCCCTTCCAGCAACGTAAACAGAGACGAGGACACAGAATGGCCAGGACAAAGCCCTGAGTTCCCCTGCGTGTCCTCCCCTCCCCCTAACCACCCCAGATGTGCTGGCCAAGCACCTGTGGGAACTTGTTTTTTTCTCCAGCGAGAAATTAACTTCCTGGGTGCCCTGGGGTGCGAGCCTCAGGTTCATATGCAAATATCCGAACCCTGCCTGCCAATCCTGAAGAGAGGATTGGCTCTTTGGCCTCTGAGAATAGGCGGGGCTTCTAGAGCTGGAGCCAATGAGCTTGCATCCTGGGCTGGAGGGGTGGAGCCGGGTATTTTTTAAAGCACATCCTGGGAGCCCTCTAGCTAGTGCTGGGTTTGGTGGCCAAAGCCCCATCCTAGGCCGGTATGTCTCTGCAGAGGATTGTGCGTGTATCCCTGGAACACCCTACCAGCGCTGTATGTGTGGCAGGGGTCGAGACCATCGTGGACATCTATGGGTAAGAGTTGGTTCTGGAGGGTCTGGGGTTCCTCACATCGAGTCCCTGGGCCTTCCCCGCTAGGAGCTGTGTGGATGGATGTTCCTCAGGGCACAGGCTGGGCCTAGGGTGCTCGTCTGTAGTCTTAATCTTGGAACCTCTGCCCACTATGGGAAGCGTGGGTCCTTGGGGCAGTCAGCCTGGTTCCCAGCAGGGTTTTTGAGCCAGAGGATCCAAGCAGAGCTGAGCTCCATACAGAGGGCTTAGACGACTCTGGGGCCGAGGGCCCATTTCTCGGTTTGAGGGTCCTCAGGAGAGGCTGACAACTTTGTCTAAGGCCCACAAGAAAAGGAAGGGATCTGTTCCCTTATCCTCCAACACCTCGGCTTATGAGCACAGGGAGAATCAAGTCACTTCTTAAAAAGCCACATCTGCTCACGTATGTAGCTGCACAGAGAGGGTGAGCCATTAGCCCAGGTCACACAGTCACCTGAAGGCAAAGCTGAGCTTTGAACCCACCATAGACTTTCTAAGGACTTCATGCCCAGCTGCTCAACCACTGAAGCCCCAGGGCTTCACCCACGGTCACTCATCACTTGCTGTGCCTGCTGCGTGCCAGCAGCACAGAGTGGCTTGGGTAGGGGTTTTGAAGGAGCGAGGCTAGTGTCTTAGGTTTTTGAGTCCCAGCTCTGAGTCTGAGCTGAGGACAGATTCCAAGGATGTTGGGGTCAGGGTGTTACCTCTCAGACCTCCCTGCCCCCTTCTTGGATGTGGCTTCAGCACTGGGATGCCAGAAGTCCCTGTGGGACTGTGCCACTCACTGTAACACAGAGTCATCTTTTGTCTCCACTTGCCAGGGACCGATAGTGCTCTCACCTCTGCTGGGTCAGCCGAAACTCAGATGTTGTCAGATATGCCCCGGGGCCAAAGTTTCACACCCTTTGAGAACAAGGGTCCAGAAGTAAGAATTTCAAAAGTAGAGTGAAATTGGTTAGGGTCTGAGGTAGGGGGTGAGTTGCCAGTCACAGGAGATAGCCAAGTCTGAGATGAGCTCGCTCCTTGCTGAGGGTTGATGGACTGTGAGATATGTCTTCGGCTTCCAAAGAAGCAGGCAGGACAGGAAGGGGGGGTGGATGCTGCCTGGCGCCACGGCCTGCTCCGGGGCTGCGTGCCCATGGGGGTGACTCACTGCCCTGCTGCCCTGTGCCCATTGGGTAGATATATCTCTGGTTTGACTCATCCAGGGAGCTGGGGATAGCTCCTCCCCTCCCCTCCTCCTCCTCCTCCTTCTCCTCCTGCTCCTCTCAGTGCCTTGGAGGGTAGAGGATGGGCTGGGTAGGAGGCAAGCAGCTGGTTGGGGTAACTTGAGTGACTAGGGCCATGGTGGGGATTCACCGAGAGGACTGGGGATGGGGCAGTCATGGCTGGTGGCAGGGCTTTGGTGTCTTCTAGAAGGATGTTCACACACCCCGATGGCCAACCCCCCTGGGAAATGGAGTATGGTTTATTCACATCGTGGGCTTCTTTGAGCATTGATGTATGGCCGCCCCGGGGACTCTCGGAAGCGGAAGGCTGTTTCTACCTGGGGAGGGAGATCTAATGTCGGTCAGGCGGCTGTCCATTGAGGGCTGCAGAGAAGACATGTGTCTTGGTTGTGAGCCTAGCCTTTAATGACTGAGCCATCTCTCCAGCCCATTACTTGTGTCTTGGAAGGGGAGAGCAAGACTGGACATCTTAGACTGTTCTCCCTGGAGCCTAGCCTCGGCCTACAAGCCAGGAGCAGCAGGACGGTGGCTCAGCCCTGGCTCTGGTACTTCCCGGCTGCCTCATCTTGGGAAGCTCATTCACCATGGAGTCTCTGCTTCCAGTTCTGCAATGTGATGAGCCAGTGATGTGACTGGGCACCAGGCTCTTGGTGGCCTGTGTCATCCTAAGTATTTTACTCAGACACCCGAGCTTACCATGGCAGAAGGGTATAGGCTGGCCTCGCCATTTCAGGGGTTAACTAACCTGTCAAAGGCCACATAGCCAGTTGGTAGAGAGGCATGAGGCCATCTGAACTGTCTGGTTCTTTCTTCAAGGAGACCCTGGCAGAGATGTAGTGTAGAATACAGAATGCAGAGCCAGTGCTAACATGCACAGAACATTCTGTTATGGTCCTCACCGTCATCATCATTACCATTATTTTATGGCTCTGCCCCGAGCCTAGGGAAAGTCTCGAGTGTTCCCAAACCTTCCATAGAGCATCTGGCTAGGACCAGGAGATGGAGGAACAGGTAAAAAAGAAAAAGAATGGCCCACCTCAGGGATCATTCTCAGGGCTGAGACTTCAGTCTTGGAGGCAGAGAAAGTTTGGTTCATACTGGGAAGAAGGAACGTTCTGGAACTAAGTGGGCTTATCTAGGGCCACAGTCACAGGCTGGAATGAGACAGGAAGGCTGGCAGAAAGCAACCTTCAGACATCCTCCTATCACGTGACTCACTTCTAGGTGTCTGTCCCCTGGGGCTGCTTGGCCCAACTGTCATCTTTATAATGTGTCATGTATGAGAGTGTGAAGCACTTCCCAGGCTGGCCCAGAGGTGGCTTCTGGGGCTCACCCATCCCTACTTCTGAATAAGGAAACTGAGGCCTGGTGGGTGAAAGGACTTAGAGAGAAACCAGGCCTTGAGACCCAAACAGCCCATGACATGTGGTGGTAGGGACCCAGTTCCCAAGGTCCCATGAGGCTGGTGGAAGCTCAGGGCCCCATATGTGTTCAGGTCGACATCTGAGAGACCCCAGAAGAGTCAGGTCTGGTCTGCATGCAGTGGGGCAGAAGTCACAGGGTGGCCACATGCTTCTTAGCTTCCTCAAGGTAGAGCTCAGTCACCTTGGAGCAAGCCCCAGAAACTGCTCTTGGAAAAGCCAGAAGGTGGGTGGCCATGACGGAGACCCACCAGGGAGGTCTTCACCAACAGAAAGCTGCGTAGGCTTCCCCAGGGAAGCTTTTCTCTAGGGCAGGTGTCTCTTACAACCACACCTAGTCATGTGGTGACACCCTCCTCTCTGCAGTGTCTCCAGCCCAGCTGTGCCTTTGAGTCATGTAGGAGTACTGCTGGGCCTGGGGCTCAGTAGATAGAAGATTCCCTTAGCATGTGCAAGGCGGGGTGGGGGGTGTTGTGATTTCTAGTACTGTGAAAACCACATAGGCTGACATATGACTGTAATCCCAGCATATAGGAGACAGAAGCAAAAGAATTAGAAGTTCAGGGTCATCCTTGGTTACATAAAAAATTCAAGGCTAGCCTGGGCTACATGAGACCATGTCAATAAAGAGATCTTATCAAAAAAAAAAAAAAATGTGGACCAGGCTATCTCATCTACAAATCTCTGGTGGGTCATGGCTGGGGATGTCTTGCAGTGGTAAAGCACATGCTTAGTATATTTGAGATTCTGCGTGTCATAACCAACACACATACACACACACACCTGCCCATTGCAGCTTGGGTCTCCTCAAAAATATACAAACGAAAAAGCAGGTCCAGCTCATTAGTTGAGGGGCTTGGACGTTGCTAGTTGAGAGGGCACCCATGAGATGCCCTATGGAGCCAGGTAAAGCCTTGAATTTGGGTCCTAGGTGTCTCCAAGGCTGTGCCATCCTAAGCCACTGGCTCCTCCTTCCTGGGCCTCAGTTTCCTAGAATACCAGAAAAGGCTGGCATAGAAAGTGCCTATTCTGAGGCCTCAGAGCTGCCTAGACCAACAGAGCCAGCTCCTCTGACAACCTTATTGAAGGATCTGGGTGAGGGGTCTCAGAGCCACTGTCTTTGGAGAAATGTCAGTGTTACACCACTGTCCCAGACCAGAGCGGGGTGGGTGGGATGTGGGGTCAGATGGGCCCAGAGCTTCCTGAGCCTAGTTCTGTGAGCCAAGCTGGGGGATCTGGGGCCCTTGTTAATTGAAACTGCCTCTCAAAGCCTGTGCTGTGACTGTGGTCTCTGTCCCCACAGGCCAGCGCTAAGGGGACCTGCTGCTGTTTTAGCCACCAGAACTTCTCAGCAGTAATTTTTGTCCTAGAGTTCAGAGCTGTAGCTTCAGAAGGGAGTCACCAGGTCGGCTTTGCCCAGGAGTAAGGACAGGACAGCTAAGCCGCAAGACCAGGAGTCGTCAGTTAGCTGCTGCTTGACTTTGGACAAGTCACCCCTGAGCCTCAGTTTCCCTGAAGTGAGATGATAGTGTGCACGTCCTACTGGGGCAGCTTCGTTTGCCAAAAATCACAGTGTCATCGTCATGGTGGGCAGGGGACAAGGGCGCATCTGGCTGATGGGTCCCAAGACCAGGTAGTCTCACCCCAAGTCATCCTTGTGCTGCTGGCAGGGACTCAGGGCCAGCATTTCTAGGCACCCCTTTGCCATGAGGCTAAGGCATCAGTAGCCATCGGAAAGGTTCAATGGCCAGGTCCCTGCAGTGCCACTGGCTCTGCGAGCTTGGTCCACAAAGTTCTGGGGATTGGCCACCCATAGGATAAATGAGCTGTCCCCATTCCCAAGGACTGTCCAGTTTATTATTATTATTATTATTATTATTATTATTATTAATCATTATTTATTTGTGGAGGTGCGTAACAGGGTGCATGTGGAGGTCAGAGGTCAACTTTCAGGAGCCAGTTTTCTTTTTCTTTAAACTCGTAGTCCTGGGGATCAAACTCAGCTGATCAACCTTGGCAGAAGGTGCTGTTACTAGTCCCAGCCTAGGTTTTAGCTCTGGATACTCGATGCCCCAGAAAACATGCCCTGGTTCCTGCAAGGTTGGTCACCTTACTGCATTCACTGGCCACTGTACACTCACACTATCAGGGAGAGCCAAGAACAGCCTCAGCCAGGTTAGGATAATGGCCGAGAGCCATCTAGAAGCTAGGGTGTGGGGTTTGTGTCACTGTCAGTCATGGTGGCCTGGCTTAAGGAAGATTGTCACACAAGAGAAGTTTGGGGACTTCCTAACTTCCAGGAAATGGGAATATGCTGCCAATTCCTAAATTCCCAGAAACAGGGATCTGCTCTCCCTGACCTACCTTGTAACCACCCTGGCCATCTTAACACATGGCTTCCATGCTGGGGCGTCAGCTCTGGATGGCGGTCTGGAGTCTTACCTTCTTGTTGCCTCAGTTTCCCTAACAGGAAAATAACACCCTCTCCTTCCACTCCATCATGACAGCTGAATAGACAGCAATGCTGGGAAGGCTGTGTGCTCTCCTCCAGGTGTGAGTGGTAGGCTGGGATTTGAACCCAGGCTTCCTGACTGCAGAGAACATGGGTTTGATCACCTTGCCACGCCCGGCGCCTCTCTTTCCACCCAAGAGCTGTTGCCAGCTTCCTCTGTCACAAGGATAAGACTGGAATCAAGCCATCACAGCCTCCAGCACGAAAGCCCTTTTCCTCAGACGCATTGCAACTGCCCGCCCAGCTTGCCAGCAGAGCTGTCTCCACTCACCTGCATTCCAGTAGCACCTTCCTTATCCTACGTGGGAGTCGTCCAAGCTCCTCATGGCTATAAATACACTCGAGCCTCCTGGTCTCCCAAGAGGCTGGCCAAGTGTGTGTCATTATCCCACACTCGAGGTGATTTAGTCAAGGTCACCTGGCAGAAATGGGACCCGGCTTGATAGCCCTGGCACCACTGAACCCTGGACTCTGCTCAGGCTGTGGTGTAGATGCCCATGACGTTCTTCCTGGCCAGGCTGTCTCCAGTGACCCTAGGGACTCCCAGCAAACTCACAGGGTGGCCTAGGGAAGAGCCCAGGGGAGCTGAGTGACTGGGGCCTGGGAGCCAAAGAACTTCACACCAGATGATGTCAAGGCCCCATGACCTTTCATGGTGGTCACAGGGCAGAGGAAAAACAGCCCGATGGGCCTATTGTAGAAACCTGAGCAGCTTCCTGGGTTACTGGGGCTAAGGTGCCTCCTGGGGTCCAAGAGAGAGCACTTCCTCTCCGGCTCAAGTCCCCGAGTCTGTCTTTCCTTCTTTCCTTCCTTTCCTTCCTTCCTTCCTTTCTTCCTGGAGGAGGGCTTGAGGCTTGAGCTCACATGTCTGAGTAAGTTCCACACGGTGCCCATGTTCTCTGCTCTTCTCAGGTCGGTTCCTGAGGGCACAGACATGTTTGAGGTCTATGGGACACCAGGAGTGGACGTCTATGTGTCTGCCAGCATGGAGAGGAGCCGAGAGCGAGCTGACAGCAGGCGGTGGTGCTTCAACAAGGGGCTGGGGATCATTGTGGTCATGAATTCCCCTAGCAATGACCTCAATGACAGCCACGTGAGTTCACTCCTGGTCCTGCAGCCCATCTTTCTCTTGAGTGCCATAGCTCCATGGGGGAAGCCCTCAGCCTGAGGGCCAGACTGCTGGGTGTGAACACCAGTTCTGCAACTTACAAGTCCTGGCTGTGTGTCCTCAGACCTCTGTGTGTCAATCTGAAGGATGGGGCCATTCCAGTCCTCTTCCCAGGGTGGGTGGGGATGGACCCTGAGTGTCTTCTGATTGACCAGCTCTACAGGGGTGAGGGGAGGTATGAGCATAGTCCTGCTGTATTGGACCTCAGTTTCCACATCTGCAAGGAAGGGCTTGGTTAGGGGATTCCTGTTGCTCCCAATGGAAAACAGAGCAGGGATGGAGAGGTAAACTGAGATCCAGGAGCTGACATTTCCCTGATGGGTCTCACTTCTCCTCTACCCACTCTCTTCCTGTCCCCATTTAAAAGCTACGGAGAGATTTAAAACAAGACATGTGTGGCCTTTGAGCTGGTTTCTGGTAACAACCCCTCGAAGGGCTGATGGGGACCAGGACTTGTCATGAGGGAGATAGTCTAGTATCAAAGGCAATGTTTTGGGGGAATTAGCCCTTCAAGAAACACTGACCATTTTTAAACCCTGGGTAGCCCATCTACCATTGGCAGACCCCCCCCCCCATGTGGGGCACCAAGTAACTGTCAGGGAGCCCACCCAGTTCAGAACAGGAGAACTCCTGCACATAGGGATCTGACTCCCTCCCCGCCCATTCTTCCTGTCTCCCTTCTGAATCTGGCTTCTGTCCTGAGCTCAATAAACCCATTCTTCAGAAGAAGAAACTGAGACTTAGAATGGGTATAGCTTATCTGAAGTCACAGGTCCTAATGAGGAACTGAGTTGGTGAGGATCATAGAGTCCCCGGGACTGGGCAGCGGGACTTGCCAGGCTGCGGAGGCCCCAGCTGGTACTCTGGAAGTTGGAGCTGTGTATGTATACATCCTGAGCTCTTGGGCTTCCACAGGACTCCGGAAGGCTGTGGGCCTCTTCCCCTCCCCCCTTTGAGATACTGGTGCAGAATTTTGGGGCTCCAAGACTGAGGGGTAAGGTGACCTCCACAGAGTCCTGACACTATGGACCCAGATGAAATGGGAGATGTCAGAGCAGCATGGCACAGGTGTCTGCAGGGCATGTCCTGGGGAGAGGAGCAGATCAAAGAGTCAGTGATTAAACTATCTCCATCAACTTCCCAATGTCCCCAATTTCCCAGTGTCACCACCTCCGTCCTCACCCTTAATGGTGGCTGGGAGCTGAGCCTGGGCCAACCGTGATGAAACCCCACACGCTCTGCCTCTTTAATCCACTCAACTGTAACCCATCCTACGGGGTAGAAACCATTATTATCCGCCACTTTATGGTTGAAAGAGCTGAGGCCCAAAGAAGGTCAGAAGCTGTCCCAGGATAGCTACGATCACAGGTGTGTGATCTGGGACCAGGCTGGCCGCAGGGCTCTTAGGCAGTGTGCTTCTGTGAACAGTGAGTGGCAAGCTCAGTCGGACGGTCAAATGCAGCACTCTTGAGTTTTCTTACCTGCAAAATGGGGGATATGCAGGTCTCCAGTTCTGATAAGAAGGGCGAGGAAACCAAGGAAGCTCAGACAGGCACAGGGCCTTGGCTAAGAGATATTGAGCTCAAGTCCGGGTAGCTGTTGGTAGGACTAGAATCCAGGTCCCCGTGGATCCAGAACAAATGGTGCCCACTCTACAGATGTGCCCAGGTGTGGGAATAAGTGACCTTGAGGAAGTTAAAGGAGAACTGACACAGGGTCAGAGGTTGCTGAGGGTCCTATCCCTGCCCACCAGGTCCCACAGGCCTGTCCACATGTGACACTGAGCATCTCTCTCTGCAGGTTCAAATAGCCTACCACTCCAGCCGGGAGCACTTGCCACTGGCCTATGCTGTACTCTACCTCACCTGTGTGGGTAAGCCGGGGGGGGGGGGGGGGGGAAGAGGGGTGATGTTTAAGGGTGTGGCCAGGGATTCCTGGGAGGGCTGGGGATGAACTGAACCAGAGTCTGTAAACGAAACAGTTGGGAGCTGGGCATGCAGCTTCGCAGTAGACTACCCTCCTAGCTTTTGCAAGATTATGCACACAAACACACAAGCCAACACACACACACATGCACACACACACACACACATCCCTCCCCCCTCCAAACTTTAAAAAAAAAAATTGAAATTGAAAAAAAAAAAAAGAACACATTAGAAAATTCAAATGTAGGGAATGGAAGGCCTAGGGAGGTGGCTCAGTGGGTAAGGTGCTTGCTGAACAAGCGAGAGGACCTGAGTTCGAATCCCCAGCTCCCAGATAAGACCAGAGCATGGTAGCCTGTGCTTATACTCCCAGGACAGAGAGGAGGAAGCGGGAGGATCCTGGAGTCATGCTGGCTAGCCAAGCTAGCTGAATCGTTGAGCTCCAGGTTCAGAGAGAGACCCTACCACAAATGTTGGAGGCTAGGTGTGGTGGCACACGCTGGGAGGCAGAGGCAGGAGGATCTCTGTGAGTTCCAGGCCAGCCAAGGGTACGGGGGGAGACCCTGTCTCAAAAACAAATGTCACTATATGCACCCAACTGTGTACACTAAATGACTAATTACAAACAAGCAGCCACCGTGGAGTCCAGGATGTGAGCCACCGCACCAGGTGACTCTGACACTGTCTTGCCATGGGTTCCCTTTTTCTTCTGTGTGGCTTATAACTGAGCACATGTAGCCAAGTATGTGGTCTGTTGGGGTTTCTGTGGTTGGAATCCCTCAGTACCTGTTCTTTTTGTGGTATGTGGGTGAGGTTCCACCATTCCTGTCACAATGGTAGGTGAATAAAATCACCTTAGGTGATTAGGTGTCTGTCTGTGTATCTGTCCCTTTAAGAACTAAGCCCATTTTATAGGCAGGGTCTGATCCCTTATGCACTATGCATTTGAAGAGCCCTGTGGTTTCCAGTGAAAAGGGCTGAGCAAATGGGCTGGGTCAGGAGAGTAGACGCCAAAGCAGCGTTTCCTAGGCTGTACGGGGAGGTGGCCGAGCCCACCTTCACACTATGTCCTTCTGACACCAAAATCCAAGCTCGATGCTTCATCCCAAATTGCTGAGAGCATCCCGAGGAGCTTCCTGTCACTGGAGACTGCCCCTAGTCACCTGGGCTCAGTGTCTGCTGTGTCCTACACAGCAAGGGGTTTGGGGCTTCGAAACAGGTAGCTATCAAAGAAAGCTTCCTGCTTGGACCCTACACACACACACACACACACACACACACACACACACACACACACAAGCCCTTCTCCCTTGCTGAAGGATGGGAAACTCCGGGGCCCCAACCTCTGGGTGTCTCCTGGGGGATGCCACCCACCTACCCGGCCCAGCTGACTGAGATGGACGCTATCCATGGTCTATCATGGGGACTCACCTGCTGCTGCCTCCTCAACAGACATCACCCTAGACTGTGACGTGAACTGTGCGGACCGGCAGGACAGGAGCTTCGTGGATAAGGTGGGCAGAAGGTGTGGTTTTTTGTGCACCAGGTCAAAGAGGCTAAGCCATTACGAGTTTCCCCCTCCCTCCCAGTTGATGTGAGGTCAGGGTAGCCAGACAGATATCAGGCATGGCTGGGGTCATCATAAGCAAACATGATCATAACATGGGTTCCCAGCCTTGGGTTATCCTTGATTAATGGGAAAGTTCTAGGTTTATAAACTAGGTCAAAGGTTATGAAACTTTAAAATAGACAGACAGACCAACAGACAGACAGACAGACAAATGCCTTTCTGGAGTGTAGTGGCACACACCTTTAATTCCAACAGAGGCAGTTTGAGGCCAGCCTGGTCTACAGAGGGAGTTCCAAGACAGCCAGGGATACATAGAGAAACCCTGTCTTGAAAAACTAAAATAAATCAATAATAAATGCTAGATTGTAAATATTTTAGACCTTGTGTTTCGTTGAAACAGCCAGTTAATGCAGAAATTGATCATGAAACTGTGTTCTGATAAAACTTTATTGATAAACAGAGGCAGTGAGCCGATTTGTCTCAGGTAATAAATGTGAGGACCAGACCTGGGCAGAAGGAGCAGCCTACTGCACAAGACGCTATTAAGGGTCTTTCATGCAGTCTTGGTAGTGCTGATGCATTGTGGGTTTAAAATAGGCCAAGGTGTCTGGAAGGAAGGAAGACTTCCTGGAAGGAATGACTGAGCTATCTTGGGAAGGGTGAGAGACAGAGGGATTCCATTGGGTGGGCGAGATGAGAGAGAAACCAAGAACTTATCCATAAAGAAAGAGGGCCATGGCCAGGGAGGTACCTCACAGCCAGCCATAACAGCCAGCCTTGTGGTTTGGCCTTGATATAGACTTTGGGGTGCCATGGATGCTTCTTGAGCAGAGATTCCTTCCATGAAGGTAGATTCCTCCTGGGATGTGGTGAAGGCTCAGGAGGCTGGCCAGGAAGGGCTCAGTAGGAGGCCTGCCCTGGGTCTGCTGGAGCCCTGTTGCTGTGTTTTCTCACTGACAGAGGCAGTGGGTGTGGGGGCCTGATGGGTACGGAGCCATCTTGCTGGTGAACTGTGATCGGGACAATGTCAGCTCTGATGCCCAAGATAACTGTGACCAATATGTGCGTTGCCTTCGAGGTGAGTGGGCTGGGGCAACCCCAGTCTCTGGGTACTCAGGGTCCCTCCTCAGTTGCCTCACAGGAGTCCCTACCCTGAGGTGGGGCTCTGAAGTCAGGCCAAGGAGAGGCAGAGTTTATCATGGGATCCCTCAGAACCCAGCCTAGGCTGGCAGCTGCCTCTCTGGTCTGTCCCTGGTGCTTGTGGTGCTCATTCCTTCCGGGTCACCCAGCATTCTCTTCCTGCTGGAGAGAAGGGGCTGCTAGCATTGTTTGAGTACCTACTATGTGCAAGGCCCTTCCCCAAGATCTTTCTTTAATCATCCAAGGGGGTGAGTGTTGTTACCCCAGTTTAGAGAGGAGGCTCACAGGTCACATCGAGTCTGTGGGCTGCCAACCCCAAATTCAGACCCTTCCCCACTGAATCTCTAACTCGTGTTTGAGTGAGTCCCTGTATCATGCTCACAGAAGTCGGCTTCTAAAGTGAGCATCCCCTGGAGACCGAAAGGAGCATGGCTTGCCTAGTGAGATGCCCAGGTACGCTTCACCTCTGCTCTGGGATGAGGATACCTGGGCCACAAAGAAGACACAAGCAGAGCAGTGTCGCATGTATACACACATCTCTGTTGTTCACACCGATGGATTCTAGTGTCTCCATGAGCTGAGGCTGGGATCCCCAGCTCCCAACACCTGCCCAGTGCCCTTGTGAAACAGCTGTCAATCAATAGCCTCTGTCTGTCTTCGCAGATCTGGAAGACATGTCCGTCATGGTCCTACGGACCCAGGGTCCCGAAGCCCTCTTTGAGGATCACAGACTTGTTCTCCATACCTCCAGCTGTGATGCAGAGCGGGCGCGGGTCTTCCATGTCTGTGGTGAGTGCTTGCTGAGCACCCAACCAGGGGCTTCTTCTGTCTCCCTGCTGTGGGAATATGTGCATCTCAGCTTGGGTTCCGAGGATACCCTAGGTGTCAGAGCAGTTAGAGGTGTGGGCTGTGTGCGCGTGCGTGCGTGCGTGCGTGTGTGTGTGTGTGTGTATGTGTGTGTGTAGTGTGTGTGTGTAGTGTGGGGCCCAGGGGATAGTCTCAAGTGTCATTCCTTAGGCATTGTCTTGTTTGAGACAGAGTCCCTCACTAGCTATTTCTCAAGACAAGGTTTCTCTGTGTAGCCCCGCCTGCCCTGGAACTCTCTTTGTAGACCAGGCTGGCCTCAGACTCACCTGCCTCTGCTTTTCCAGTGCTGGGATTAAAGGTGTGCGCCACCATGTCCAGCTCCTTCACCAGCTTTTAAAACAAGAGTTCTGGACAGAGAACTTGGGTGGCTAATCATGCCTACCCATTAAGCACTTTATTGACTGAGCCATCATCCCTGTAGCTGGTAGTATGGGCTTCTCCACCCCCACCCCTGAAGTGAAGTTTCTTTTTTCTTTCTCCCTGCCCCCCAAATCCCCAGTCATGTTGTGTGTGTGTGTGTGTGTGTAACTTTGGCATCTGTAGACCAAGCTGGCCTTGAATTCCACCTGCCTCTGCCTCCCAAGTGCTGGGATTAAGGATGTTTGCCGACACACATGGTTGAAGAGAGGCTTCTCAAAAAGGAAATGTGTTAGCTCAGGACCCCCAAGACCATGTTCTCAGCACAAAGGAGATTTCTTTGCTCCAGGGAACAGAGGTCAAGGAATAAGAAACAAAGGCAGAAGGTAGAGGCTGAGGGAGAAGGCAAAGGGAACAGGGAGAGGGTGAAGGGGTATCTGTCCCGGAGGGACAAAGGACTGCCTCCGGACAGAGAGGAGACAGATGTGGCCCATAGGCAAATGGTGGTTTATGATGGTACAAGGGGAAACCCCGTGTCAGAATGAAGTGTTTAATTTTAATTGGGCATATCAATTAGGGTGAACCAAAGGGGGCTTTTGGTTTCTGGACTTCAGTACTTCGATCACAGGGGGCTTTTGATTGCTGGACTGCTTTAGGAAGGTAATCTAATGGTTTTTAGCAAGGCAGAGGGGATGGGGGAGAAGGGGAAGGCCTGCCAAAGCCAGGCTCACCACACTCAGGCTGGCCAGAGTCCCTTCATTCTTAATGAAATTTGCAGTCCCAGTTTTGGGGGTTTGTTTTTATTTACGTTGCATGAGGGTGCAGGTATCGCACATGCGTGCAGGTGTTCAGGAAGGCCAGGAGAGGGCATCAGATCCGCTGGAGCTAGAATTACAAGTGGTTGTGAGCCTTCCAACAGGGGCGCAGGTTCGAGAACAGCAAGGGCTCTTAGCCGCCAAACTGCCTCTCGGGCGCCTGTCTGCATATTCTTCTAGGAAAAATGTGTAGGAGCAACAAGCTGGGCTAGGGGAGAACATTACCTTGTCTCTTAGGAAAGAGTGCCCCTCCCCGCCATTCCCACAGACCCATGCTTCTTTGCTTCTTGGCTGGGGGTAGGAGAGGAAAGGCTGTTTGCCTTGGCCAAGGGGGAGGATGCTCAGTTCTCCTGAGCCCTTCACATTCTCTGAGCAGCCCAAGAGTCATGGCCGCTCCTCTTCCCATAGGCCCCGAGGATTCCTGTGAGGCCTATAAGTGTGTTCTAGGCCCGGACAGGACGTCCTATGAGGTACCCCGCCTGAACAACTATGAGGAACGCTTCTTCGTGGAAGGCCTCTCCTTCCCTGATGCAGGCTTCCCAGGGCTCATCTCCTTCCATGTCACCTTGCTGGATGACTCCAATGAGGTAAGGTTGGCCAGGCACGGAGTGAGGCAAATGCTCTGTTCCTGACAGATGTGTTGAGACAGGATCGCTTGTATCCCTGATTGGTCTTATCTCACTCCATAGCCAAGGATGACCTTGAACTTCTAACTCTCCTGTCTGCACCTCTTGAGTGTTAGGTTTATAAGGCACGTGCTGCCATTTTATGCGGTGGTGGGGATAGAACCCAGGACTTTGCGAGTGCTAGACAAGCACTGTACCAAAGGTGCTACATCCACAGCCCAAACCAGGGGATTTCTTGAGGACCCTAGAGAGGGTTCAGAGATCCAGAACTCTCGTCAGCCACTGGACTCCTCCTGAGTTCAGCACTCTTTACCTTGGTCCTCCTGTAAAGGACTTCTCCGAGACTCCGATCTTCACTGACACAGTGGTGTTCCGGGTGGCACCCTGGATCATGACACCCAGCACCCTGCCGCCCCTGGAGGTCTACGTGTGCCAGTGAGTCTGGGTGGAGCCCTAGCCTTGGTGCCATCTCTATTCCTGGGCCCTGGCTCTGAGTCCCTCCTTCCTCCCCAATTGCTCACAGGGTGAGGAATAACACCTGTTTTGTGGAAGCCGTGGAGGAGCTGGCCAGGAAGGCGGGCTGCAAACTCACCATCTGTCCTCAGGTGGAGAACAGGAATGACCGATGGATCCAGGTACCCAGGGCTACAGACATTCCCTCTGGAATACCATCCTGCAAGGAGATGCCCAGGAGGCCCCAGGGCTCCCTTACTCCAGACATAGAGTCTTCATTCCAAAGTTTCTCAAGCAGGCGGGATGCTGCACTTAGCCACATACTCCCGGAATGCAGCAACTAAGTAAGAGGCAGTTTGACCGACATTAAGTAGCATCTGGAGACATTGCGGTTGTCACATGGGGTCAGGGAGAGGGACTGGTCTTTAGCACGTAGAATCCCATAGTGTTGCTAAAACTTCAGTACCAAGTTAAGTCCCACAGGGAACAACCTGGTCCAATGTGTCAATAGCATGGGGCTGGGAAGACCCACCATGGAGAATGAGTTTCAGAATCCCTAGAGTCCAGGGTGTAAGGGCGCCCCGGAAGATGTAAGGGGGTACTGGATGTCAGAGGGACTGGAGGAAGCCTTACTGTTTCTGCAAGGGAAAGGGGTGGGACGGGGAATGGGTTCCAGGGTTTGGGGTTTCTAGTGGAGAGCCCTAGGGGAGGGTTCTCTGAGAAAAAGGCCAGGATGGAGGGGCTAAGGAGGGGACCTCCGAGTGAGCTGGACTAGATCCCTCAGGGAATGTCGGGAATATTCCCTGCTCTTTCCCAGGACTCTTCCCACCCCCCTAAGCCCTGCATAGTATTACTACATCCTTTCTGGCCTCAGTCACCCCTGGGAGTTTGCTGATGAACTCATGGAATGAACACCCAGGCCACTAGGCTGACAGAGGCAGTGCTGGGACTCAGAACTGCCAAGCATCAGATGGGCTGGGTTGGGAAGACCCTGCAAAGGACCAGTGTCTGTGAAGGCCCAGAGGTAGGAGGCAGGAGATAGAACCTCCTATGCTCCCTGGGTCAGGGCAGTGAAGGCCCAGAGGTAGGAGGCAGAAGATAGAACCTCCCATGCTCCCTGGGTCAGGGCAGTGAAGGCCCAGAGGTAGGAGGCAGGAGATAGAACCTCCTATGTTCCCTGGGTCAGGGCAGTGATTCTGGGAAGGGACAAGAGCTGAGGGGAAGGCCTTGAATACCAAGTTCCAGACTTTGTAGTTGAGCTAGACTCTAGCTGTGAGAGGTTAGGTTTAGCCCCATGAGGTGATTCTGGGAAGGATCCTGGAGAGACACAGCTAGAGTTTAGGTTCTTGCCATTGACAGGCTGTGTGTTGAAGAAACAGTCTCCTCTGTCCCTCTCTGGTCTCGTGTATCATGTGAGTGATAACAGTGTCTTCTATGGATGAGTCATGGACACCAATGGAGTCCGTGTTCATAAGGAGCTCGGGGCCTGGCACACAGCAGGCCACTCTCTGGCTGTGACGTCATGCATTCGGGGCCATTGTTTCCTGAACTCTGAGGAGACATCCCTGCTTCAGGTTCCTCAGCACTGCTGCCTCCATGACCAAGTATGGAAGCCACAGCAGTGGGTACATGCTCAGCAGGTGGCCTGTATATCTACCATCGGCCATGCTACATCCATCTCTGTAGCCACCCTGAACCTGTGTTCACATCCCAGACTCTGTTCTCCTCTGCTCCTATGTGACTCTCATAGGCAACCAAGCCCCTAATCCTGTCTCTTTCCTGGCTCCCCCACCTCCAAGGGCCGAGAATGGCCCACCGCTAGGAGCAGCCCTTCCTGAGAGTCCAGTGCCCAACACTTGGGGGTGCTGCTGGCTGCCTACAGATACAGTCTCTCTCCCTATCGGCAGGATGAGATGGAGCTGGGGTATATACAGGCGCCACACAAGACCTTGCCGGTGGTCTTTGATTCTCCGAGGAATGGGGAGCTGCAGGGCTTCCCTTACAAAAGGATCCTGGTGAGTTGGGAGCGGTGCAGCCCTGGGGACAGAGAGCTCTTATCCTGGGGACACCCGTGTATACAGGGAGGAATGCTTGGAGGTTTACAGGGAGGAGCACTTGTTCTGTAGGGGCGACAGCAGGCTAGCCAGTTACTGTATGAGAAAGGGCCAGTGATGCTCGTAAAGAGATAAGGAATGGACTTTTGCTGTTAGTCTATCCCACACTTTAAAGGGGATGGGCATATGCTAAAATATGCATTTATTTGTGCTTCTAATGTGACAGCGTACCATGTGTTTTATTTGCTGATCAGTGGGGGGGAGGGGGGAGGGGGAGGGAGTAGGTGCAGAGCCAGCAGAACCTAAGGGTTTTGGTGTCAGAGGATCTGGCTGTCTCTCACATGCTGTATGATATTGTCAGACTTACATTCCTCTCAGAGCTTCTATTTCCTCAACTGCAGAGTTATAAAGCCTGTCATTGCCACCGCGATGGCTGCCTATGGGAAGGAGCCTGTGGTGCTATGACCATATGCTGCCATTTATAATAGACAGAGTAACAGTGAACTCCCCTGAGTGAGGAGTGGAGACCCCTTCAGCTCCATAAGGGTGGGGCTCTCTGCTAGCTCCCCAACTGGTCACATGGTGGCATCAGGTACCCATTGGCCCTCAGTGATGTCTGAATTCCTTCTGAGAGATACCAGGGAAAGCCACCACTGCCCAGAATTTGAAGACTGAGGCCTAGAGGTCCCCCTCCCAACCCTACCAGACTCTGGTCCCTTTGGCCAGGACTTGACAGGAGAGCCCATCACATGAGGTCAGGTTCTTCCTGGTACTCTGCCCCTGCCTGACTCAGTTTCCCCCACCAGGGTGTAGATTTCGGCTATGTGACTCGGGAACCTCAAGACAGTTCTGTGAGTGGTCTGGATTCCTTTGGCAACCTGGAGGTCAGCCCACCCGTGGTGGCCAATGGGAAGGAGTATCCCCTGGGGAGGATCCTCATCGGGGGCAACCTGCCTGGGTGAGAGGCTCTGGGTGCTAATGGTGGTGGTGGGAATGGAGAGCAGGGCGCTCCCGCGTGGAACGGGCCACTCTCCAGACTGCCTATGCTTCCCTGGGAAGTCAGAAGCAGGCCAGAGTGGACAGGGACCTAACAGGTTGTTCAATCCACCCTTTTCCTTTATAAGGGGCCCAGAGAGGCTGAGTCACCCACGGAACATTCTGGCTAGACTGAGGTCTGATTGTGAAACAAACATACGGTAGATAAGAGAAGGTGTCAACTGAGAGCAGAGAGGAACATAACATCTAAGTCAAAGCTTGTTCATACGGGGAAATGACTAATGTTGGGTCTTTTTCTGAGAGCAGGAGAGAGATTGACTAACTTGTAAATTAAGATGACAGTAGCCTTGATGTGTGCACATCCACGCACACACATGTACATGTGCATGTGTACACACATGCACATGCGCACACACACGTGCATGTGCACACATCCAAACAGAGGTGGGGTATTGTGCATGTGACACCAGCTGATACTTGGAAAGAGAAGTAATATTTAGAATCAAGTTCAACAAAATCACCAGGGCAGACAAGATCAATAATAGATGGGTCTGGAGTGGAACTTGAGAGAGAACACTGGACCTCACTATTGATTTCTTTGCCAGAAGGTAAAAGATGAGTAGGTGCAGATACATGAACAGAAAGCATCAGGGTCGTGAGACCTGCTGGGGCAATCTTATGAACCTTTACACTGACATCCTGGGAAACTGAGGCTGCAGCAAGAGAGGTGTGAGCTAACTCTACTCAGCAATGTGAGACCCAGGACAAGAGGCAGTTGTGTCCAAGAGAATGAGTGATTCTGAGGTGGTCGTTACCTTAACTAGCCTGTGCTAAGTGGGTTCATCGGAACCCACCCTGGGTGGATTATTAAAATGTACTTACTATCTTTCCTGTTTATAAAATAACATCTTTTGAGATTAAAGTGCTACTATGTAGCTCAGGCTGGCCTAGAACTCACTATATATCCTAGGCTGGCCTTAAATGTGCAACCCTCCTGCCTCAGCCTCCCACATGCTAGAATGCTAGGTCTGAGCTACTATGCCGGGGAGTGTATTCTGGAGTCAGATACTATGGAGAGCCGCTGTCCGGCCATTCTGTTTCTTCTGGAGTGTGTGTTTAGTTTGGTGTCTTTTCCTGACCCCTGCCCAGGTCGAGAGGCCGCAGAGTCACCCAGGTGGTACGAGACTTCCTCCATGCCCAGAAGGTGCAACCGCTGGTGGAGCTGTTTGTGGATTGGCTGGCTGTAGGCCACGTGGATGAGTTTCTGAGCTTTGTCCCTGCACCAGACAGGAAGGTAAGGACTTCTAGGTATGTCTTCGAGGCCTCTAGAGTGTGGGGCCCGGGGCTAAGCTGGGGCTGGTAGGCATCTAAGTTCATGAGCTCAGCTGTGTCTGCTCTCTACACACAGGGCTTCCGGCTCCTCCTGGCCAGCCCTGCTGCCTGCTTCAGGCTATTCCAAGAAAAGCAGAAGTGGGGCCATGGCCGGTCCCTCCTTTTTGAGGGGGTTATTGGTGAGTAAAGATGCTGAGTCCCTCCCAAATTGTGCCGAATCTCTCTCCTGAATTGAGCACACAATGACTTCTGGAAGGAATGAGCATTTTCAAGCTAGGTGGTAACCCCAAAATTCAGGAGTGCTTCCTCCTGATATGGCGCCCTGCATCACTGGTGACCACTGGCTATGGCGGGGGCAGGGTATGGAGAAGGTAAGGGCCAGGTGTGCCCAGGGGTGTCCCATCAGGTCTCTGCTCAGAAGGTCCCAGAGCACAGGTTTAATGCCCTTTGGTGGCTAAGTTTGAGGTCTAGATGGGTTTTTGAATGAAGTGTAACAGATTTACGAAGCTGCCAGAGCCCCAGCATCTCCATCACTGGCCTTCTGTCTCCCTGGGAGGAGAGGAGGGGTCTCTGCCACCCTCTGTCTTGCTGTCCGCAGCCTCAACTACCGTGTCTTCTATTCCTGGTCATCACAGGAGGCAGTCACTGCCCTCACCTGAATAAGGCCTGGGCTTGGGAAGGAGCCCATAGCCTGGCATCTACTGCCCTTACTGTTTAGGGGTAACTGAAGGGCAGCCCGTTGTGGGCATATCTTTGCCAGAAGGCTGCAGCCCTCTGGAGACCTCCTCCAATGGAGGTGGTGAGCCTGTGGGAAGGGAGGTGCCTAGCTCAGTGAGTCAGACCATACCTGCAGAGTACATCTCTCACTAGTGTACCTCAGAGCCAGGCCTCAGGGTTGTGAAGGTCCACACTGCCCCCAAGCACTCAGAGGGATATCCTAGCAAAGAGCAAATCATAAACACTGTGGTTAGTAGAGAGACTGTGGAAAAGGCAGTTTCTCTTCACTTGGGTTCCCCACGCTGTTCTTGAAGGAGGAGCCATGCTTTCATTATTCAGTGGGGCAGGTTGGATGGGCAGGAATGGCTGGACTGCAGCTGGCCACGGTGCAGTCTTGTAACCCCAGAGCTCGAAACGGAGTTGGGAGAAATGCAGGTGTGAGGCTAGCCTCTACTACACAGTGGGCTAGCCTCTGCTACACAGTGAGAACCTGGCTCAATAAGTAAGATAAAATAAAATAAAACCCTTTTTGGCCCCAAAGTCCTTGATTTTTCTTGGCCACATTGGAGGCAGGCAGAGAACGAAGTCCCACCCCACCCCCAATCCCAGCACAGCATGGGCGTGGGGGTGGGGGGGAATAGTGAGACTTCTTTAAACCCAAATTTAATCTTTTTTTTTTTTTTTATTTTTTGAGACAGGGTTTCTCTGTGTAGCCCTGGCTGTCCTAGAACTCACTCTGTAGACCAGGCTGGACTCAGAACTCAGAGGTCGCCTGCCTCTGCCTCCCGAGTGCTGGGATTAAAGGCGTGTGCCACCACTGGCCAGCCAAATTTAATCTTTAAAGACCTTTACAGCCAGATTCTGTGCAGAGGCAGGACAGGGAGAAGTGGCTCTTGATCATTCCTGGGGACTTTTTTTTTTAACAGTGAGCAATAAGGAGCCAGCATTGGTCCAACCTGCCTGCCTGGGAAAGGTGGTAGAGGGGCTTGCCAGTTGCAGACACACCAGGCTGCTATCAAGAGCACAGGGGTGTCAGGCCTGAGGTTTGGGGTATCACAGGCTTTATCCTGATGATCCTGACAGACCCCTGGGGAAGGGGTTGAGTCTGGGATCTGCCCTCAGTTGAGGATTGGAGGGGGAAGGTGCTAGCCCCAGGGCCTCACAATGGATGTCATGGAGTTGATTCTGTGATAAGACTGGCTGCCTCCAGGTGGGGACACGGGACCTACCGCAGAGTGTATAGGTCAAAGGAGCGCTCTTATGCCCCACCTGGCCCTCAGAGACACAGGTTAAAGGACGGTCTAGAAGCTCTTTGTGAGTACCTAGCTCTCAGGGCCCCACCCATACCCATTGCTTATGACAGTGGTTCTCAGCCTGGGGGTCTCGACCCCCATGGGTTGATATACTATATACCAGATAGTTACATTACAATTCATAAGTAATAATTCATTACATATCAAAATTACAGTTATGAAGTAGCAACGACATAATTTTATGGGTGGGGGTCACCACTCCATGAGAAAGGGCATTAAAGGGTCGCAGCATTAGGAAGGTTGAGAACCTCAGCTGTGTGACCTTGGGTAAGTCACCTGACCGCTCTGAGCCCCCATGTCAGTCAGATGATGTTAGGTAACAAGGCATCCTGTGCAGAGTCAGGAGAACCATGGCCCTTTCTTTCGGCCTCATGATCAGGGTTTGGTTAGCTGGCAGCTGGAAGGACTGGGACCCTTTGGCTCCTACATCCCCTCTCTAGCCAACCCTGTCTCTATGGTCTCCACTGGAAGGCCAGGCCTGAAGTCTCCTATAAAGCAAGCCAAAGCCTGTTGGTATTGGACTCCTAGGACCTGCTGGGACCGGTTGGTTCACTGCCTAGTGAACCCATAAACCCTGGCCCTGGGGTGAGTGCCATCAACAAACCCAGCTCCCCCACCCCCCACCCCTCAGGAGCTGAGGGAAGAGGAATCCCTACCAAGTTCCCCTGGACAGCTGTTAACCACAATTAAGTCATTACTACCTCCTGTGAACTCTAAAAAATGCTGGTGTTTAGTTCATCCCAGCGACTAGGCTCCCCCAGCCCCTATTCTTCCTTCAGATGTGCCCATTGGTCAGGCTAAGCTCCCACAGATGCTGCCCACCGCCTGCGCCTGCGCAGGAGAGTCTAGGAGCCACTGACTCAGCCAGGCCAGCAGCTGCGAACTTGGCCTTTGGCCTTTGGTCCCCAGAGCGAGAGGCCCTCGCTCTGCCTTGTGCTCGCCCCCCAGGCCTCTCTGTGTCTTTCACAGATGACAGACGGGTCCAGACTATCTCCATCAATCAGGTTCTTTCCAACCAGAGCCTTATCAACTTTAATAAGTTTGCACAGGTACGAAGGCCGTGGGACTATGGATGGGAGGGAGATGTGGATGGAGCTGGAATCGAGGCCAGGGCAGACCTTTGGGACCCACAGTTCACGGAAGGTCAGTCAGATTGAAAGAGGCCCAGACCCTCCTTTAACCTGGGAGAATTAAGGGTGTGCATCTAAGGAATAGAGCCAGCCAGGGCTGTGAGTGCCCAGGGCTCTGAGCGCCCAGGGCCGTGAGCATCGAGATAGATCGAGAGTACAGCCTCTTGTGCCCCTGCAGGTGAGACTGTGTGGAGACACAGGTGAGGAGAGGAAGGGGAGTCAGATCAGTGGGCAAAGGCACTGCATCCCACCAGAGGCCAGCCTTCAAGGGGAGGCGGGGGAGGTGGCGAGAAGGGGGCAGATGGGAACAGACTGGGATAGCACTGTTGAGTGCGGAGGGGAAAGGAAGGAGATCCAGAAATAAGAGCAATGCTCGTGACCCCGATGATCCAGTATAGGGTAGTCATAGAACCGAAGAACCCGGGCAAATCAAAATGATGACTTTAGGGGATCTGATGCCCTCTTCTGGCCAGCATGGGTACTGCACACACACATTTTTGGACAGGTGAATCTTAAACCATGTGTCGAATGATCTCCCTTAAGTCGGGGTCTAGGACGCTTGTTCTAGGGTTAGCTCAGTGTTAGCTAGTAAGAGCGGGGCATGGACGATGGTATCTAGGCAGGAGGGGCTGAATAGTTGATGGTGGGCCCTTGAGCACCTGCCTCAGCCACACCGGCAGGGTCTCTCCAGTTTGGTCCCTTGCCCGCCTGCAGAGCTGCATTGACTGGAACCGTGAGGTGCTGAAGCGGGAGCTGGGCCTGGCGGAGGACGACCTCATCGACATCCCGCAGCTCTTCAAGACGGAGAAGAAGAAGGCGGTGGCGTTCTTCCCCGACTTGGTGAGTTCCCCGCTCGGCACCTGGGTGTTGTAAATATTTAATATGAATAGGGGATTTTTATTCCCCAGATAAAAGATGGCTCAGCGGTTAAGAGCACTGACTGCTCTTCCGGAAGTCCTGAGTTCAAATCCCAGCACCCATATGGAGGCTCATAACCGTTTGTAATGAGATCTGACCCCTCTTCTGGTGTGTCTGAAGACAGCTACAGTGTACTGACATATATTAATAAATAAATCTTGGGGCCGGAGTGAGAAGAAACAAACAAACAACAACAACAACAACAAAACAGCAACAACAACAAAAAGACACAAAACCTTTATGTTTATAATAAGCCTTAGACAGCACTAGAGCTGGGCAGATATCTACCCTCTAAGCTCTTATGTCTATTCCCCCATTCTATGCTATTTTGTCAGTTACACTGAGATATGACTAGCCATGTTCTGCCTGGGCTGCTCTTACTCCAATGGCCAGCCCTCATCGCTAGGTCTTATGATCCCTTACCCCATGGTGCCTTCTCTTCTCCCCTCCTATCCACCCCCATCCAGGTAACTCAAAACCCACCTACCTCTGGTGATTGGCTGTAGCCATTTTTATTTAACCAATAGTTTTAAATTAAGGAACAAGGTTTGCACAGCAAAAGCTGGTAGCTGTGAAAATTCCCTTGTAGGCCTAGACCTTCAGGTACAAAAGTTAGCATCACAGTACATAGCAACAGACCAAAGTCAACACATGGGCTTTCTCAGCTAGGATGTGAGTCTCAATTCTGGGAGAGACATTTGACTGCCATCATGTGTGGAATGGCGGTGACCAGGGGTGGCGGTGAGGAGAATCAGGGTCCCAAGATGCTCAGGCTGACATTGTGGCTTCCTGTGGCGGCTCATGGAAGAAGGGACACATTTGATATCCGTGACATAAGGATCGTGTGTTCAGGGTACATGGCATCACCTAGGAGCTGAGGGTGGTCTGCCTGCTTCTGTCCTCCCAGTTCTTAGCTGCCTATCACCCTGCACAGAAACAGATGTGCTGTGAGAAACAGAGATCATCAAGAATGGTCCCTGTTCTCCAGTGAGGGACGCTTTCCTTGTGGCTCTGAGGACATCCCCAACCAAGTACTCTGTGTGGTGAAGGGATAAGGGGTCAGCTCACAGACAGAGCAAAGTGTAGCCAACCCAAGATAAGAGTGGAGATCCCTGAGGGCCCCACAGAAGAGGTGCCTTTGATGAAACCTTAGCTTCGCCTCTGCTGCCCTGGTCACCAGCTGCTCTCTCCACTCAACATTCTCAGAGCCTGTGGCTACCAACCCTAACCCTGACCCGGCCCTCCCTTCCTTCCTTCTCTGGCTTTTTGCCCTGGTTTGCAAAGCCTTTCTCTGCCCCCCTTCCTTCCTGCATGCTTGAAGCAGCCTTGTAATTAATTCACATGCTCCCGGAAGTTTGTGCAAGGTTTGAGGTTCTTGTGTTGGCTAGAAACAGAGGCCCACCCAAGCTGGCTCAGCCAGATGGAGATTTGACAAGGACACTGTGACATCTGAGGGTGGGGACAGCTGTAGCAAGCCTTTTAGCATGGTCTGAAGCTCTCTCATTTCTGTTTTCCTTCTCTGCCTCACTCTCTCCTTTCCTGGTCTGCAGACAGACACAAAGCACCATGATTAAGACAATCATATAGAAGAAAAGGTTTAATGAGGGCGTATAGTTTTAGAGAGTGAGACTATGACCTCTAAGACAAGGAGTGTGGCAGCAGGCAGGCATGGCGCTGGAGCAGTAGCTGAGAGTTGACACCTGATTCACCAGTAGGAGGCAGATAGAGTTAGCTGGGAATGGTGTGGGCTTTCTGAAAGCTCAAAGCTTACCCTAGTGACACACCTCCTCCAACAAGGCCACACCTCCCAATCCTTCCCAAACAGTTCCACCAGCTGGGGACCAAGGGTTCACATATATGAGGCTTTGGGGCCTATTCTCATTCAAATGACCACAATGAACACAGCCATATGATACAGGCCCCATATCAACTCTAACTTCCTAGGAGAGAGAATCTGATTGGTTCATCTTGGTCAGCTGTTTAACTTGGTCCAATCAGAGATAGCCTATGAGGTGGAGGGGTGTTCTGTTACACAAACATGGCTGCCACCACAGTCCACCAGTGATAGGGGCAGAGGCTGGGGAAGTCACAGGCCTGGGCTGTGCAGATCTCTCTGCAGGTGTCTGATCCACTGGCTTTCTCCAGCCAGGTTTCCTACCCCCACACAGGAATGAGCAAGCAGACATATTCAAAGATGCCCAGAGATAATCCCAGATTCTCCTGGGGCTTCCAGGGTGGGAAGATGATGCTGAGGTCCCGCCTCTAATCCAGGGCCCTACCTTCCCGCAGGTGAACATGCTGGTGCTGGGCAAGCACCTGGGCATCCCCAAACCCTTCGGGCCTATCATCAATGGCCGCTGCTGCCTGGAGGAGAAGGTCCGCTCCCTGCTGGAGCCACTGGGTCTGCACTGCACCTTCATTGATGACTTCACACCTTACCACATGCTCCACGGGGAGGTTCACTGTGGCACCAATGTGCGACGGGAGCCGTTTGCCTTCAAATGGTGGCACATGGTACCCTGAGCCACCACCCATCCCCCATCCTACCCCCAGGATGGGGCATCCTCTCAGAGGATGGAGACTGAGACAGACCCCAGAGCAACAAGCACCTAGAGACTCCCAGTTTCTAGACTGAATGCCCAGGGTAACCCAAGCCCTTCAGAAGCCTTTTCTCTTGAAATGTCTTCCTTCATCTGCTGCCCATTCAGACCCCAGACATGAATCCTCTTGGTGCCCCCAAAGAAGGGCCCCATGTCTACCAGACTGCCATGTGGATCAACATGACCCAGGGGGATAGCTTTAAATATCATCCCCCCCAAACTCCTCTGCCTGTGGGTAAATCCACATGGGTGTCTAGAAGCTTTGACCTTGACATGACCCATGGGGATAGCTTTAAATAGCATCCTCACGTACTCCAAAACTCTGTCTGTGGGCAGATCCACTTGGGTGTCTAGAAGCTTTGACCTTGTCAGCATCTTGGCCTGTACTTCCTATGGTGGAAGGGTAGAGGCAGGGGGCCAGGGGGGTTGGCCACTGTCTCCTGCCATGCTAGGGGTGGTTGTTAAGTCAGTCTATCTTACACACTCCTTTACAAGAAGACTGCAAGAGAGAGTCTACCCCTCTCAGGAAGCACCCCAAGGTCCATTCAGGTCAAAGTGTGACCATCATTCCCACTGTAAGCTCCCAGCCAGGACGGGCCTTTACTGCCACCCAGCCTGAGCTGTCACATAGTGGGTACCTCTAGATGCTTTTGGAGTGGCAGGTACCTCTTAGCCCTACAAGCTCCTCATCTTCTGATGTCTGGGAATCTGGTTATCCAAAGCCTCTCTGGATTTCTCTGAAGTGGAGTGACTGGACGGCTGCTGACGATTAGGAAACTGGATTCCCCAGGAAGAGTGCCTTCCCTGGGGGTCCCACCATCTTGGGGAGGATGCTCAACTGACCTGGGGGTTCTGTGCAGAGGAAGAGACCACTGGCTGACTTAGCCCTGAGCCTTCTGCCTATACAGCCATCCTGCAGTATAGACCCAGGAAGTGCCACCCCAGACACCACCAAAGCAGGACTCAGTGGGTCACTTGATCCTTTCCACGTACTGAGAGAAGGGAAGGTCATGGCTGACTCAAGATGTGTTCTGTGAGTCCAGCTGGCCAAAAAATAAACAGAAGCACAAAAGCCCTGGGTCTAATCTTAATCTTTCTTTGGTGACAAAAACGAGGAGGTTTCTTGCAACTGGTACATTTGCTTGCCTGGCTCCTGCTCAGGAGTATGAGGCTTGATGATCCCAGATTTGGTTTCTATGGTGAGAATGCATTAGCATGGCTATAGGATGAGCCAAGGATTTGTGAACAGATAGGTTGATACCAGTGAGAAGCAAGCCTACGGGTGGGATGCTGGACTCAGGGACTGAGCAAGCTGCCAGGGACCAGGCTGGGGGGGGGGGGTTGAGGAGGGGCTGGAGCGGGGCTGGGGTGAGGCTGCAGTGTTGGGGCTGTTTTGTTGAGGTAGGAGTTCTGAGTGTGTCCAAGTGCCAGTAGCAAAGAGACAGACACACAGCTCCACACTGTCACCCTCAGCAGCCGGAGGAGGCCCCCTGATTTTTAAGGATCTTGGCTCAGATCAAAGCAGCATTTGTGGCTTTGATATAGTCAGTAGGAAGCAGAGTTGGAGTCTTTATTAAAGATAATCCCAAGACATGCTGAGTGCTCCGTGGGAGGGAGTGTGCTCAGAAACACTCCTGAGAGCTGAGAACATGGATGGCTCCACAGTTATGTGCTTACTGCTATCCAGAAGGACCTGAGAGAGGATTAAACTCCCAGCACACTCTCATGTCTAGTGGCTCGCGCCACCCGTAACTCCAGCTCCAGGGGATCTGATGCCCCCTGTGGCCTCTGTGGGCACATACACACACAGTACACACACACAGTACACACACACACACACACACACACATGTTTGGTTTCGGACCCAGGGACAAGGGGCTGAGGTGTATATTTTACATACCAAAGCAGACCTGGCCTCCGGGTTCTCCCAGCATCCTTCAGTGTGTACCTGGCAGACCCTATCCCAAACCAGTCTAGGGGCTGGGCTGCCCTTCCCCCAGATGTGTCTCCTTATATGATCCAGACATTTTAATCTCTCTCTCTCTCTCTCTCTCTCCCTCTCTCTCTGTGCCCGCACCCCTTTCTCTCTCCCTTCCCTACGCCCCCTTTCCCCATGGCGACTTCCCTGGCCTTGGTCCTTGGGGCCAGTGAACTCACCCACCTGAGAGCAGTTTCCCAATAAACCTGACTTTCTAATCTGGCTTGAATTGGCTCATTTGACTGGAGGAGAAATAACCTATCACCCGTAATTTTTCCAGTCTTTCTTTTCTGCCTCAGAGCAATGCTCTGTATTCCTGGGCCCAGGTTGGCATGTGGGATACTGATATATCCCACAGTAAATGTGAGATACTGCCAAGCCAAACCAAAATAAAATGGCTTTCAACATTGGGTGTGGTTCCTGAGAGCATATCTTTTCGAATTCCTCTAGAATATATATTGAGCTCCCTGGCTTTATTGAAAGGCGGGGCAATAGCTCTAAGAGAGGATACACAAGCGCATCAGGGAAGTATCCACATAGGAGGCCGCCTCCTCCAACAGAGACACTAGAAGATGCAGACAAACCTGGCCATTATAAACCTGCCTCACTTGCCCAGCTCCACAGCTGACAGTGGTTCAGGGGTGAGGGGAATGTCTCAGGTAATCCAGGCAGTTTCTGTACATGCCTGCAACCCAAGTTGACCGCTGGAAGTCATAAAACAGTGGAGAGAACTCACTCCCCAAAGTTGTTCTCTGGAAGTCATAAAACAGTGGAGAGAACTCACTCCCCAAAGTTGTTCTCTGGCCTTCACCTTCAAGCTGAGGCATGTGCTCCACCCACACCCACACAAGAATGAACGGATTGCTAAAATGGTTAGGTCTGAATAATGGGCACACTATGTGTCAGGATTGGATGGGACAGCTCCCCTCCACACTGCCCTTCAGAGACCCACATAGTCTCCAAGTGTGCATTCCAAAGTCACAATGAACTTGAGCTTGAGAAAACAGAAGGGAAGACAGAGAAGACAAACCTGCTTGTAACTGCTACAGATCAGAAGGGACTTGCACCATTGCTTTTGGCTATATTTGAGTGTAAGGGACTCTGGGAAATGTAATCCTTGGCTGGACAACTGCCTCCCAGAGTCAAGTCTACTTTAAGCAGAGAAGGAGGAAACTGCACACTCCCAAGAGAAAACAAACAGAAACAAAAAATGAGGCAGGAAAAAATATATATATATATGCAAGCCAGGGATGTAGCTGTCTGGCAGATTGCTTGCGTAGCATTCGGGAAACCCTGCACCGCATGAACCAGGTATGATAGTTCACCAGTGCAGACCTAGCACTCAGATGCAGGAAGATCAGAAATTCAAGGTCATCCTTGGCTAGATAATACGTTCAGCCTGGACTGCATTAGACTTGTCTCCAAAAAAAAAAAAAAGTTTTTTTTTCCCTTGTAGGCAGCTGGGTCCCAGCCTTCCACATTGAGCCCTTTTTTTTTTTTTTTTTTTTGGTTTTTCCGAACAGGGTTTCTCTGTGTAGCCCTGGCTGTCCTGCAACTCACTCTGTAGACCAGGCTGGCCTCGAACTCAGAAATCCGCCTGCCTCTGCCTCCCAAGTGCTGGGATTAAAGGCGTGCGCCACCATTGCCTGGTGAGCATATGCTTTATTTGCTTCACAGTAAGATGTCAGGTTTACCCTCACCTTTTCTGTCACAGTTGCGGCGAGCAGCGCCAGCCCATGCCTGCAGGTTAGTAAGCCTAACCATCTTGGCAAGTTCTGAGTTTGATTGAAAGACCCAATGTAATGCCCCAAAATTAACCTGCAAGCCCCACCTGCCCAGGAACCACGTAACTAACTTCCTGGAATGCTGGGAAATATAGTTTTTGGAAAATAACAAAACCTCATGGGAAAGCATGAGGTCCCTTATAAGTTTTCCCTTATAATGGTCCTGACCAAAGTCCATCTCTTGGTTAATATTTAATATTTAATAAACGTTTGCTTTAAATTTGGCCCAAGATGATGGAGTTGGTTTTTCTGGAGAATCACAGGATTACCATGTGCCTCAAGACACAAAGTAGAAGAATGTTTGAGAATGCATCCAGACATTAGCCTTGGGCCTCCATGTGCAAGTGTAAACACGAGGAATAAAAATTCACTCATGCATACACACGCATGGGAACACGTGTGCACACACACGTGCACACACACACACGAAAAATAGAGGGGCATCTTCAATGTAAAAAGCAAAGCAAAACAAAGAAATAGAAAAGAAGGAAAAAAGAAAAGTCTAAGGGCTCAAAGCCAGATGCTGCCCTCTGGGACACAGAGCTTGAAGACAGAAGTGGTCTTCCGTCTTCTTTCTCTTGCCTTCCTGTTTACAAGGGAGGAAGTGGCGATGTGCCAATGCAGTAGGTTGAGGCTTTATTTGCCACCCTGTGTAGACTCTGCTCAGGGGCGAGAGCTCTGTGGATGAGGAAGAGTCAGGAGCCTCTGGTCCACACTGTCTCAATTCATTAGCTATATATGGAAGACACACTGTATATGTCCCAGACAGTCAGTGACCATGGCTGTGACACAGATCATATAGCACCAGATATACATCCTGGCTATGCCATTCGCTAGCTGTGTGACCTGGGGCAAACTCCTCTCTGGAGTTTATTCTCCTCAGTAAGATGGCGATAGTGCTGGCCTCTGTCTCCAGGGACTGCTGGGAGCTGCTAAGAGGTCTCCATGCACCCACCCAGCAATCTGTTGCTATGTGACAGGAAAGGACAAACTTTGAAGTAACTGAGGAAGCAGAGGAGGAGGAGGAGGAGGAGGAGGAGGAGGAGGAGGAGGAGGAGGACATGGCCACCTACATCCTTTAAACCCAGCACTCAGAAGACAGAAGCAGGCAGATCTCTATAATTTCAAAGCTATCCTGGTCTACATAATGAGTTCAAGGCTAGCCAGGGCTATAAAGTGAGGACTAGCCAAAAAAGCAACAACCAACCAATCAACAAAAGCAAACCATAAATACACTTTGTTAGGCCTGGAGAGATGAGTGGGCAGTTAAAAGCTCTCGGTACTCTTGACAAGAGACCTGGGTTTGGTTCCCAGCACCCACATGGTGGCTCACAACCCTCTGCAACTCCAGTTCCAGGGGATATGATGCCCTCTTTTGGCCTCTGTGAGCACTGTGCACATGTGGTGCCTTCATAATACATGCTGTCAAGCACACACATACATATTTTTTAATTCTAAAAAAAAATAAAGTAAAACAAAAAAATAAGATATATTTGGCTCCACGGTCTGCAGTATCATGCAATGAGTCTCTTAACTGCTTGCTTGTTTGTTTGTTGTTTTGGTTTGGTTTGGTTTGGTTTTTTGAGACAGGGTTTCTCTGTGTAGCTCTGGCTGTCCTGTGTCCCGCGCTACGGTCTCGCCAGCAAGAACGACGCGGCACACATAGGATCCTTCTGCAGTAAAGCTTCAATGCATCTTGAGAGGGAGAGCATAAGCTTGCCACGAATGGAGACTCAGAACAATAGAATACCCGCCCTTTATATGGGTCACAGCGCTTGCCTGGGACATGGAGCTTCCCCATTGGCTCCCGCACACCAGGCCAGATGCCGCCAGGAGAGAGGCTGAGACTCTGAGGTGGAAAATTACCAGGTGCATGCGCACTAGCCTGTTTACAACTTGTCCTCGGCTGAATGTAGGCGCCATCTTGTAATGGTGGATGTGGGTGCTCAGGCGGCTCCCAACATCTCCCCCTTTTTATTTCTGTAAGCAAAGTAGGACACTCTTAAGAGGGCGGAGACAGAGGTCAAATCCCCTGACCAAAAGGTTGGGCCTTGTACAGGAGAAGACCCCTAAGCTCATGCACGCCCGAGGTTTTCCTGACCCGCCCAGTGCCGTTTTTTAGAGGGAGGGAAACTAGGGCACTCAACCCTCGTGCAGATGACATATCTCCCAAGGTGGCCCACAATGATGACCGCCTTGTGCGATGCTTTGCTCGACATCCCTCAAGAGCTGCTCAGACCAAACATTCTACCCAGTGCAATGAGACTAGACTCGCGGGTGTGCAAGAACTGTCTGGCTGGCGACCTACCGCTATTGTTTAAGCATGGACAGCCAAACACCGGCCGGGGCTCTTTGTTCTAAGGCAACAAGCGCCTGCGCAATGACCACCTTGTCTCTTTTAGTCTGGGCCCTGAGTTTGCAGATGAGCCATAGGAGGAACACCAACCCACAGCAAAGCACTGCTCCAAACAATCCCACCCCCACCCATTCCTTGAAATAAGAAATTGCCGAGGAAATCCGTGAAGAGAGGCCCTCGGGTCAAGGGCAGGTCAAGACGGGTGGAGTTGATCTGAATAATTGCTGTCGGCAATTCCCACAGGGTGTCATCAAATTTAAGGATCCAATTCTGTAACATATACTGCGAAAGACTTTTAGACAGGTTAGCTGCTTTTGTAAATCTATCATATTGTATGGAAGTAACACAGAGTCCTGGCAACTTTTGTTCACAGCCCAATTGCGCTAGCTGTCAAAGGACATCCAGTTGTTCTTGAATAAGATCAATGTGCTGGTTAACCAGCATTAGGCCCCTCTGGACTTGAGTATTGGCGGATACCTGTCTGTCTAGAGCTAAGGTGGCAGCTGCAGACAACTCATTAATGGTATTGGCGGTCTGCATCGTTCCAGAGAGTGCAAGGGCCGAAGCAGTGACGGCTCCTGTAACTGCAGCCGCTGCCACCACACCTATGATAATGGCAGAGATACCAAAGTCTCTTATCTGCCTGAATACAGTCTGATCCCCGCAAAAGGACCTTGGCCAGTTAACATATCAAAGGTCCAATCTCTCTGTCCAGGGGTCGGTGCCGTAGCATTGGCTCTGGCTTGAGCTTGTGCAGCTTCATGCCATAAAGCCTTCCACTCCATATATTGGCCCATTGTAGGGAGCGCAGCCTTGGCCAGCATCTGCCAATCGGCGGGAGTCATGGACGCCCCGGCAAATCTCTCTAACATTACTATAGTAAAATTAGCATTTACCCCATACTTTCGGACCGCTTCAGCCAGGTCTTTAATTTGGCTGTACTCTACAGGGGCATGAACTCGTACTCCACCATCTGCCTCGAAAACTGGAAAAGCGGCTTGTACCTTTCTCTTAACCTTATCAGAGAGAAAAGAAAAGGAGTTGGGACACATCTCATAGGGGGGAGGGGCGGAAGGCATGGTCCGCGTAGGGGCCAAAGGCGGCGGCCGCTTCATCTGCCCATTACAAGGCGGCCAATCTTCCTCATACCGCGCCGCTTCCTCTTCTAGCTCTGACTCCTCACTAGAGCTAAGGGGGTCAGTGTCTGAAGTTTCCAATGGAAGAGCCTCAAGGTCTTGAACTGGGTAGAGGCTCTCCCCCTTTCTTTTTTCTTTTTTCTTGGGTATGAGAATTGTTTTTCTGCCCACATTCCTGTCAGGGGGACAGTTTCCTATTTTATCTTTAATCTCTCCCTCGTCTTTCAACTTACCGGGAGGTCCATTTCCCTTGCTGAGATCTCTTTCATTTTGGGTACCCCTCCTCTCACTCCGTCCGGTTTCTGACATGGTGTGCTGGACCCTTTCAGGGGTGATTTGCCCCTCCCTTACAGCATCTATATAGGCCCTACCTTGTAAAACCAAAATGAGGGCACTTAACACAATCAGCAAAACTTCAACAGCGTTAGACCAAAAAGGGGGCAACCCCAAATCAAGATCCAGGATCGACATGCCTATCCGAACCTACCTCCCTGCAGTTCTGAATCCTCCCTGTTTCCAGGGGGTCTCCAAAGGTGCTTGATGATGACAAAGTTTCCCGGGTTTCGGCACCAGATGTCCCGCGCTACGGTCTCGCCAGCAAGAACGACGCGGCACACATAG
>JADRCH010000185.1:2539126-2557816 GCA_019843965.1 Rhynchomys soricoides
AATTACCAGGTGCATGCGCACTAGCCTGTTTACAACTTGTCCTCGGCCGAATGTAGGCGCCATCTTGTAATGGTGGATGTGGGTGCTCAGGCGGCTCCCAACAGTCCTGGGACTCACTCTGTAGACCAGGCTGGCCTGGAACTCAGAAATCTGCCTGCCTCTGCCTACCAAGTGCTGGGATTAAAGGCGTGCGCCACCACTGCCTGGCTTCTTAACTGCTTTTCTTTTTTTAACCACTTTTTCTTGGTGTTGGCTTCTTCTGAAGTGACAGCTGTCTGTCTACAGAAGTTTGACTACAGCAGAACCTTGATGACAAAGCAGACACCTGTTTCCTGACGCCCGCAGTACAATGCCAGAGCCACTCCCGAAGGCTTGAAGACAACTGGAGATACACGGAAGAAGGAGGCTCTTGCTTCCTCTAAGATGGTCTCTCACTGCTGGGGCCCTGAACCAGGGTCCTTGAGTTTCATTGTTCTCTGGTGGCAGGGATTTGACATAGCTCTAATAGGCTGCCAAGGACATGGTCTCACTCGGGGCTCCTCTGTTTCATGGCCAGTGTGGCTGTCCAGAGACATGGGCATCTTAATCCAGAGGCAGAAAGATACCACATTACCTTTGAAGAGCTTAGGGCCAGCATGGAAGGCATTCCCAGACCCCAGACGGGTCTTTAATTGAATCCTGGCTGTCCTCCAATCTGCAGCTCATTGTTAGTTACCATAACCAGACACCCAGAACTGTGGGCTTCAGCCTCACTTTTTATTTTTTTAAGCTGGAAGGCAGAACACCAATGAGATTCTCAGCATGAGTAGACTTCCCTCAGGGGACATGGAGTCAGGTCCTTAGCTACCACTCTGCAGCTGTGGCTTTGAGAGACTTCTTATGGCCAGGTCTCTCTTCATCCCAAAGTTGGGAGGGACAGGAGTCATCTGTGTTCTTTAAGGAGCACGAGAGTCTTGCAGATACCAAGATATTCATTTCTTAGTTGTCTAAGCCCAGCGGGATGCAAGCCCTGTCCATCCCCTCTGAGGCTATTCCTCCCTCATAACTGTGATGGACACAATCTCCACTCAGCTCAGTGAGAAAGCCTGGGGATTTGTTTATTTACTTAGACCCAGGGTCTCATGGATCCCAGCCTGGCCTCCATCTTGCTCTGTTATCCCATCTAGCTGAGGATAACCTTGAACTTCTAACCCTTGTGGCCTCTCCCTCCCAAGTGCTGGGATTAAAGGCATTCACCATTATACCTGTTTTGTGCAGTGCTGGGCATGGGCCAGGGCTTTGTACATATTAGTCCAGGCAACTGAGTTCCAGACTCCATTTGTGTTCTGACAGGCCCTCTAAAAGTTGCTCTGGTTCTGTTGATGTTTGGGAGCCACAAGAAACCTCACCTCACCAAGCCTGAGTCCATTCACTCACTTTCATATAGGCCTAAAGGGGGCTGTCAAGGTATCAGGGTGCTTGCCACCAAGCAGGGAGACCTGAGTTCAATCCCCAGAACCCCATGGTGAAAGGAGAGAATCCACTTCTGAAAATTGCCCTCTGACCACCACACTCACATCCTCCAACTGTCACACATGTCACACAGGCACACAAACAAACAAAAAACAAACAAGGAAGGTATGACACATCCTAGGTGCAGAAAAGACAAGCAGCCATGCATAGCAGCAGCAGAGGTTAGCAACAGTATGGGGCAGCTGGAGTCTCACAGCTGCTGACGACATGCGACTGTACAACCATGAAGAACGACTTGTCGCATGTCAAGTTGGCAGTGGTCACAGCCTGCTCCTGTGTAACTGGGAGAGCTCTAAAGCTGTCCCCCAGGACACACAGATAAATCCATCATCAACGGTCGTATTAACCAAAAACTTGAACTCCTGCTGCCTGTAGGATGCATAACTGTATTGTACACATGCACGGGCTGAAAGGTCATACAGACCATGGGCCATCTGTACCCCACACGGTTGGTGATGAATCCCCCTAACAGCACAGCATTAGAGAAACGAGTCACAGAGGCATACGGCATCCATCTGTCAACACAAAGGCAAGCCCAAACAATACTGTGAAACTCATAAAGAAAAGCAAGGACATAATAGTTGGAAAAAGCTTGCCCAGTTGTGCTTGGGGTGGAGAGGTACAGTCAGGGAGATGACCACAGACATCTCCTAAAGTCTGTCTCTTTAGCTGTGTGGGCTTAGCGTAGACTTCAGCTCAATGGTCTTTAAAGTTCCCATATATTTGCACATCCTCCTGATGACTGATACACTATGAAACTTTCAGAGACGGTGGCTGGCAAGGAGAACGTGGAATGCACACGTGAGCAGATCGGGCCGAGCTCGTGACAGGCAGTGGGAAACTGGGCAGCTCACAGAGAAGGAGTTCTGGGATTCTCCTGGCAAGGGGCCAGCTGCCTGGAGCTCCCAAAAGAGCAAGATAGCATCATGCCGCCATGCCAAGGCCAGAAGAGTCCCTAAGTGTGTGGGTGTAGGACAGCTGTGTCAATAGTTTCACTTATCCTAGTGAGAACAAGCAAACAAGAAAGGGAGAGAAGGAGGTTGAGTCTCACCAGAAGAGTCTAGTCAGGATTCTTCCTCCAGACTCCCCAGCTGGGCTCCAGAGTCTGTGAGCCCATTAGAGTTCTCTCTCTGTCTGTCTGTCTGTCTGTCTGTGGTTGTGTGTGTCTGTTCATGGTTGTGTGCTCCCAACTCTCCTCCTCCTCCTCCTCTTCCTTGGGGACTGAGAGATGGCTCTGTGATTAAGAGCACTTGCTGCTCTTGCAGAGGACCCAGGCTCAGTTCCCAGCATCAGGCAGCTCACAACCACTTGTAACTCCAGTTCCAGGGGATCCAACACCCTCTTCTGGCTTCCAAAGGTACTGCATGCACATAGTGTGTGTGTGTGTGTGTGTGTGTGTGTGTGTCTCGGTATGTCGGTGTGTGTGTGTGTCGGTGTGTGTGTGTGGTGTGTGTATATGTGTATCTGTGTGTGTGATGTGTGTGTATATATATATATGTCTCTGTGTGTGTGTGTGTGGTGTGCGTATATGTGTCTGTGTGAATGTGTGTGTCTCTTAGGGTTTCTGCGCTGTGATGGAACACTGTGACCAAAAAGCAAGTTAAGAAGGACAGGGCTTATTAGGGCTCACACTTCACATAACATTCACTGTTCTTCATTGAAAGAAGTCAGGACGGGAACTTAACCAAGCAGGGTAGGAACCTGGAGGCAGGAGCTAATGAGAGGCCATAGAAAAGAGCTAATTAATGGCATGCTCAGCCTGCTTTGTTATAGAACCCAGGACCATCAGCCCAGAGATGCCACCACCCACAATGCACTGGGCCCTTAGACCATTCACTAATTTTAAAAATTCCTTACAGCTGAATCTTAAGGGTCTCTTAATTGAGGGTCTCTCCTTTCAGATAACACTATATTGTGTTAATTTACACAAGACTAACCAGCATAGAGTGTAGTGTGCCTTGAGGAGTTCTATACACAAGTGTTCAGGTGCCCACGGAGGCCAGAGAACACTGGCTCTTGGGGAGTTGCAGATCTGGGAGCAAAATTATTTTGTACTCACTTTAGTGCCTGTGATGGTCACTCCTCGACCACCAGCATCTGACATGACCCCCCTTGACTGTCACTGAGGTCTTTGGGGATGTGATGTAACAAACCACTAGCTTCCAGCACCTCAGCCCTCAGAGTGTCATCAGACAGTCTCTGAGGCCTGTGGCAGGGCTTCCCTGAGCTTCTGTCACCATCTACCTGATGTTCCCACCAGTGCATTTGAAAAACACTTTCATTTATGGATGTGTTTTGTTTTGTTTCTAGACCCTGGCTGGTCTAGAACTTGATATATAGACCAGACTGGCCTTGAACTCAGAGATCTGCCTACCTCTGCCTCCCACGTGCTGGGATTAAAAGTGTGCACCACCACACACCACTGATTTGTGACTTCTTTTTTTGTTCAATTTCTGTAAAAAATACATGGAACTGTTATTGCACTAGTAAATAATTCTGTTCAATTAAAGAGCATGAATGTTGCTGGATCATAGCCAGTCATATTTAGCTTTAGAATATCCCCCCACTCCCCATACAGAGCTTCTCTATTTAGTTCTGGCTGATCCCGGAACTCACTTTGTAGACCAGGCTGGCTTCGAACTCACAGAGATCCACCTGCCTCTGCCTCCCCAATGCTGGAATCAAAGACATGCACCGCTACCACCACCCAGCCCAGAATAATCTCTTATTCCTGAATTAACAAGGCTTTTGTGTTATGCCTTCACTGTCAGATCTGAGCGGCAGGAGTGGAGCAGGAGCTGGATTCTCACTGTGCATTCTTACAGACCCTTTCTCTCCATCAGGTGAAAGGGTCACCCAGAGCTCAGGGTACAGCCCTAGGATATTCTCTGCACTCGGGAGCCATATATCAACCATCAACATGTAACTGGCTTGCCAGAGATAAGGATATTTTAGAGACTCTTGTGTCCGGTGGACCACTCCAGCACTGCAATCCCCCTGGGTATCTCATGGTAGTCAAAGGAAAAGGATGGAAACTTGTCTCCCAGATAAGACTTCCCACTGTACCAACAACTTACTAGACTGCCCTTCTGAAGAAACTGGAGCCCAGATAACGACAGGTCAGGTCAGCGGTCGGTAGGACACCTGGACCGTGACATGCTTAGATATGCAGATCCCTGCTCCTTTGTTTAAAAGTTAAAGAACTTTTCATTTTTATTTTTATTTGTGTGTCTGTGTGTGCTCACAATGGCCAGAAGAGGGCATCAGATCTCTTGCAAGTGGAGTTACAGATGGTTGTGAACCACCACGTGGGCGCCGGGAACTGAACTCAGGTTCCAGCAAGGGCAGCAAGCCCTCTTATTTGCTGAGCCGCTTTCTCCAGCCCTATATTTAAATATCAGTCTCACTTCAGGACCCTGACAATGGACTTGAGAGGGTCACTGTATCTCTTTGTCCCTCTTCCCAATGTGGCCACACTAAATCTCCTTTTCCTGCTTTCTGCTATTTATGTGGTTGCTTTAATTGACTTCTCAAGATCAGGTGGCTCCACCTGGCTTCTTGGGTCACATAGACTATGACCCCAAGTTCATCAACAATAACATCGCAAAGAAACCGAGGCCTGAATCCTTGAGACCTAGAAGACAGTGTACCTGCCAGTGGCAGCAAACACTGAACCAACAGCCAGACAAACAGCCAGACAGCTACTGTGGCTGGGAAAGCAGGGAAGCAGCCAAGGGATGCGAGCATGCACCATGGCTACTTATGACTTCTGTAACTACGGGAAGCTTGCTCATTCTACACCAAGGGACCGTGAGTGACAGATGACAAGTGACCCTGCTTGGTGAGGTCTGGAGGACAGGGAGCAGAAGCACTGAAGAGCCAAGAATCCCCGGGCCATGTTGGCCACACCCAGCCATTGTACCCCACCCAACTACCTTCTGCTGGGTGTGAATACACTGGGCAAATAAACAGGCTCAGAAAGAGAATCACCCATGCATGCCTGAGGAAAGTGTAGGTGTCTGTGTTATTTTAAACCCTCCTCAGGTTCAAGTTCAGGTGTCAGTGTTACTTCTGAAGGCTGCAGGCTCAGCCCTCAAGTTGCTGTTGTAGAGATGAGATCCAGGGCTTTACAGTTGAAGCACTGGGGTGAATCTTCAAAGAAGTCCAGCATCTGCAAGGCCTGTGCTGATTAACGTTGGATACCTAACATCTGAAGCATCTGTAGGTCTTATCATCAGGGACATCCGTGGCAAATGACACCGTGGAAAGAGAAACCAAACAAACGGGGATGGGACAGCGATGACGAGGAGCAGGCTCAGGTAGGTGTAGTTTGAATCATTTGGAAAGCAAACATCTGACTCTGCGATCCCACTTCCGGGGCGTAAAACGATAAATCAGTATTCAGGAGAGTGGCCATAAATTTAAGTGCTCATCAGAAAGGGCAGAAAGAAAATGTGACAGAAACACGGCCGCCTATGTGAAGAGATAGCTTGATTGTAACCATCATTTGACAATGGCTACCTTGGGTCAGCAAGATGGCTTAGTGGGTCAAGGAGCTTGCTGCCAAGCCTGATGACCTGAGTTTGATCCCCAGAACCTATGTAAAGGTGGCAGGGGAGATCAGATCTACAGATTTGTTCTCTGTCCTCCATGCATGCTTGTATCACACTATGATAACAATAACAATAACAATAATAATAAATAATGATACTACTTCTAATAATGATGATGACAATAAGTTATCATTATTTAACAAGAAAAATATCCCGCAGTACACTGTGCATCTTTAAAACATACAGTTCTCTACAACCAGTGGGTAAGTCTGGGGTGACAGCTCAGTCGGTGAAATGCTTACTTTGCAAGTCTGAGGACCTGAGGTTGGATCCCCAAGAACCCACAGAAAAAGGCAGGGGCAGTGGGCGGGCCTGTGAGTCAGAGACAAGGGGTGATGTAGAGCTCACTGGCCAGCCAATCCAGCCAATCAGCAAGCTCTGGGTTCAGTGAGAGACCCTGACTCAAAACATAAAGTAGCAATCAGTGGAGGGGGATGCTCGGCATTGTGCGGTGGCATCTGCATGCTCACACACGGGCTCACTCTTGCTCACACAGATGTGCACGGGTGTGTAACACGTATATAAGGCCCTGCCAGGGTGGAGGCCCATGCTTGAATCCCAGCATTGAGGAGGCAGAGACGCATTCTGGGGCTCACTGGAAGGCAGCCGAGTGTACTTTGTGGGTTGTTGCCAATGAGAGAACCTGTCTCAAAAACCAAGCTGGGGACCAGGGAGATGGTGTTTGCCAGAGAACCTGGTGACCTGGGTTTGATCCCCAGGACTCACATGGTGGAGGGACAAAACAGATTGCTACCGCGTCATTTTAGCTGGACTGGCTTTTGTCCCAAATCCCCCGAGGACAGGAAGTGACCCTGGTCCTAGCTCCTATTCAGGGATTGCTGGACCTGGGAACCTTTTTGGACTTTCAGAGCCCCAGCGGCCTCCTGTCCAGCACACACATGTGCGGAGCTCTGGGGACGCTGGCAAGGAGGCCATGTGCTCAAGTCTACCAAATCCTGCAGCCTTTGATGTGACGCCAAAGGAGAACATGAAAAGCCCAGTTCTACAGCCCCCCCCCCAAACACCCTGTGCTCTCAGCAGCCTCTGAAACATACCTTCTCCGGGTGCTCCCTGTTAGGACTTGTCCACCGCCACCCCCAGGTCACCCCATCAGCAGACAGCCCTGGCACCAAGTGCAACGCCCTCATAAGTGCCCTCAGGGCAGGTGTGGCCCACACCTGCACCATCTGGTTTTATGGGGGAGGTCCCGTAGAGGCAGACACCCAGAGTAGGCAGCAAACCTCACCTCTAGGTCAGGCAACTCAGTTACCCCTCCCAGCCCTGCCACAGGCAATCCATGACCCCCAGGACAAGTATCTTTTCCCTCTCTGAGCCTCGGTTTTCTCTTCTATAAAATGGGCTGGCAGTCACCTGCCTTCGGATACATGGTGTTGCAGTGAGAAGCCTTTGTCCTAAGATTTGAAAAGACCACGTCACCCGGACAGACTTTTAATAAAGGTCCTACCCTGTGGTCACGCTTCTGTTCAAATCCTGACTGGCTGCGGAGCCGTCCTGTGCTTCAGTTTCTTAATCTGGAAAGTGGGTGTGTTGATGTGGGCTGACCTCAGAGATGTTTCAAGGATGAAATGGGGGAGGGGACTGCATTTCAGCCGAGAGGGGGGTCCCAATAAGAAGAGGGGGTACCTCAGCCACGCCCAGGATAGCCTCCTGTTTAACCTTCTCCTGACTCTCTCCTCTTCTTTTCAATGTCCTGTTAAGTATGCTTGGGCAAGATGTGTAGTCCTGGCCTAAGCAGGGGTGCCTAAGGGCACAGCCTGTGCCCTCCCCTCACAGGCTTCTGAGTGCCCCACTCTTCTGCTGTTGCCATGGACACCCACGGGCGGGGTCCTGCATGGCCCAGGGTAGAGGAGGCTCTGCGGCCACTGGGCACCTGAGTGGAGAGGGGCTGGGCCTCCGGGGCAGGGCAGGTGCTGACTCATGGGCTTGCCTGGAACTATAAAGGAACCAGATCAGGGGCTTCCTGCTGCCTGCTGACCGAGGATGGCCCAGGGCGTGGTGATCCATGTGGCTCCTGAGCAGCCCACCCATGCCGTGTGTGTGGTGGGCACAGCGACCCCGCTGGATGTCCGTGGGTGAGAGAGGCAGATCCTGGGCCTGTGGGGGCAGGGTGGGGCAGGCAGGGACTGGGTGCTGCTGACCCAGCCCTGGTTCTGGGTAAGAGATCTGCTAGAGAGATAGCCAGAGAAGCTATCATGCCAGTTGGTGTTCTGTGAAGTATAAATACCAGTGCCTGGCCCTCAGTGCAAGGAATTACAAAGCTGCCTAACAAGGGAGAAAATAGTCCCTGCTGTAGGCTGACGGTGGGGAGGGCTTGGGCACCGGAGCCTCAGTTTTCTTACCTCATGAAATGACTTTAAGGAATAAGTGTGGCAACTCCAAATGTGTTTGTTAAGCACTCTGTGGTGCTGTTTGTTAAGTACTCTGAGGTGCTGTTTGTTAGGTACTCCGCAGTGCTGCTTGTTAGGTACTCTGCAGTGCTATTTGTAAAGTACTCTGAGGTGCTATTTGTTAGGTACTCCACAGTGCTGTTTGTTAGGTACTCCATGGTGCTATTTGTTAGGTACTCCTCAGTGACATTTGTTAGGTACTCCATAGTGCTATTTGTTAAGTACCCTGAGGTGCTGTTTGTTAGGAACTCTGCACAGTACTGGGTAGATCCCCAACAGTTCATTTATTCATTCTTCCATTCCCTTGTTCATTCAACAAATATAAGCTGAGTACCTACTGAGCACTGAGACCTTTGCCAGGTTCCGGGTCACACAGGACAGTTGAGGAAGCCTCGTGGGTGGAGTCTGATGCAGCCTTCATGTGGGAACTGCAGCGGCTTCCCCCACAGAGCTGGGCATCGTGGCCCAAGTGATGTCCATAAAAGCCTCTGGGAGGTGCCCAGGGTCAATGGGTCAGTGGCTGTCTGACCTCAGCAGCAGGGAAGCACTCAGGATGTGCGTGGTCCCCAGGCCACGGGTGAGAGGCTGAGAACACAGGGAAAAGAAAGCCTGGTATCATCAGAGGCCCCCTATTCCCAGAGGACAAGCTGCTCCAGGGTGGGTACCAAGGAGATGGTAGGGGCCAGAGCTAGCCCAGCGTCCTTGCCAGGATCCCAGGCTAGCTCTCTCCTTGGATCTAGGTCACAGATGCTTTTTTCGTATGTGCCTGCAGGTGCGTGTGTGTTTGTAGATGCAGGGGGGTGTGGGAGCCTGTGGAGGCCAGGACAAACTCAGGAGTCATTCCTCAGACTCTGTACCTAGATCAGAGGCCAGCCTGCGGGAGTCGGCTCTCTCCAGGAATGAAACTCAGGTCGGCAGGCTTGGCAGCAAGCGTCTTTATCCCCTGAACGATCTTGCTGATGATCCTGATGGCATCTTTTTTTCAAATGGGGAGATCAGAGCAGACACATTTGATCTGACAGGGGTGTTGATGAAAACGTAGATGTTTGTCTGTCTCTCGGGAGAGCCAATACAGGGGCATGCCCAGTTGGTGCGAAGAGAATACAGGAATGGGAGGGGCGTGCTGGGTTGGGGGGCGCAGCTTGGGTGAGGCATTGGAAGAACTGCCTTTCTCAGGGCATGGGGCACCTGTCTTTGTCTCCCACCACCAGGACTGCAAGCATGCACCTCCACGCTTAGCTTTAACACATGGGTTCTGGGGTTCAAACTCAAGTCCTGTGCCTTTCACATGGCCACAACCAGGGTCTGACATAAATAAGTAAATAAATAGACAAACAGATAATAAATAATTTTAGCTGCCTCTCCCAGGCAGTCGGTCTCTGCAGCCCAGTGAGTCGGGGGACCCAAGCCTAACCCCACAAGTATGGGGACCAGGTGACAAGGTCCTCACTTGTGCTCAGGGGACAAAGCAGCCTTTGCTTTGTGGTTTGAAATGAGCTGGGGGGACACTACAAGGTGTCCACAATGGGACCCCCGGTCTATGTTGGGGATGAGTGAGTACTATTAATTAGGCTAATAATTACTCCTCCACATCTGCGCATGTGCACACGGGGGGGGGGGGGGTCACGCGCATGCGCAGGGAGGGCCGGACCTCATGCATAGTCTTGTTTCTGTTTTGTTGGCCCCCAGACACCTTGGAATCTTTTTGCAGAAAAAGCAGGGGTGGGAGGGAATACTCTTAAAAATACAAAACCCTTGTCTGTTCATTCTCTTGCCATCTCCCCAGGGCAGGCTCCAAACCATCCCCAGCCTTTCCCACAGTCCTCCAGGAAAGTCCCTCTCCGCCCTCTTTGCTCAAGTAGCTCTGATCCTGGAGTGTGGTGTGAAGTCAAAAGATGGGCGTGAGGAAAAGAGAAAGGACAGAGAATGTTCCAGAGGCTCCTACGCACCTGGAACCTTCCTCCTCCACTGGCCTCGCTGTCACTCGTCAGCACTGGCTTTTCCATTACCCTGGTGCTCTGTCCCGACTGACTGCGGCTGGCCCAAGCCTGCAACCTCTCCCTGCCTCCACCTCCCTTCTTCTTCACCTCAGAGTCTCTTGAGAAAGAAACCTGGAGCTCTTCCCTCTGTCCAGCAGGTTCTGTTGACTTTGAAATGAAACAATTCCACTTGCCTCAGAAAAAATAATCATAATAAAATAAAATACAGGTTTTCTCAGCCACTGGCTTCCACCGTGCCTTGCGGAACCTGTGTTCCTGGTCCCTCAGCTTCCGCTCAGTTGGGTAACTCAGCCTCTATCAGTAGTTTCCTGGGTGTGGTTCTCATGCCAGAGGGTGCACACAGCACCTTGGAGACATGAGGAAGCTCAGACCTCTGGGCTCCAACCCCAAGACTGCAACACAAAAGGAACATGGGGCTCCGCAGATTAAGCACACAGTAGGCCTCCGCTCAGATAACTCCAGTCTCCGGGAGACTAGAGTTCTAGGTTCCTAGAAACCGGAAGCTAAACTCCCCGGAGACCCTGGCCCCAGCCCCAGATAGACCTTCTTGCCAAGCCCACCCCTGCACAAGGACTCAGAACCAAAGTTCCCTTGGTTTCGTTGGGACCTCTGAGAAAGCCTTGGGTCAGGCTGGCTCCCAGCAAGCTTTTAAGTTTCATTTGGAGAATTTCATCCGTGAGGACCGTGCTGACAACTTTTCTCCGCTCTCTCTCCAGCCTCCAACTGTACCCCTGTCCCTTCACCCACTCCTTCAAATGTTGCTTCTCACCCCGCACCTCCCACACCCTGAGACAGCCCTAGAACTCACTCTGTAGACCAGGCTGGCCTCAAACTCAGAAGTCCACCTGCCTCTGCCTCCCAAGTGCTGGGATTAAAGGCGTGCGCCAGCACTACCTGACCCAACTCCTGTTGCGTTTTAAAATGTATCTCTCCCCTGGTCCAGTTGTTTTGTGTGAGGGTGAACCTCAAGAAGATCTGCTGTTCCCTGGGGATTAGGGGGTGTTATGTGCCTTTAATCCCAGCCCCTAGGACTCCATGAATTCCAGGCCAGGCCAGCCTGGTCTACTAAGTGAGTTCCAGGCCAGCCCTGGCTACATAGAGACTCTGTTCTCTGGTCCAAGTGTAAGGCCTCCAGTCAAGAAGAGTGCCGTCCTGTGTTCTCAGTCCTTCCTGGTAATCATACCAGATTTACTTTCTGGCCAGGCAAGCCCGGTGGGGGCCAGTGTTTCCTCCTGCTGGGAAAAAGATGGTTGTGCGCCCTCTCATCATGGGTGCCTTAGCCCACCTCTGTCACTCCACAGCTCTGCTCCTAAGGGCTACACATCCTTTGGCATCACAGCCTCCCCAGGAGTTATCGCAGATGTCATTCACGGTCCTCCAGCCAAGAAGAGTACCACAGGGGACTCCAAATGGCCTCTGGACCCCGAGCTGGAGGTGACCCTACAGGTGAAAGCAGCCAGCAGTAGGACAGATGACCAGAAGGTGAGTGTGATGGGTGGGGTGGAGGTGGAGCCTGATGGCTGGGGTGAGGCGGGGCCTGATGTGGGGGCAGTGCCTGGTGGGTGGGTGGAGCCTGGTGAGTGGGGTGGGGGTGGAGCCTGATAGCTGGGGTGGGGCGGCCCTGGAAGAGCCTCCAGGTTCATAGTGACTCCACTCTCCTCCGTGTCCGCACAGATAGCCCATTTGTTCCTGTTCCGGTCATTCTTTTCCTCCTCACTGGGATTAAATACCCGATAAAAACCCACTTAAGGAAGGCAGAGCTTATTCTGGCTCACGTCTAGGGAGCAGTTCATTGTGGTGGGAAGGCATGGCATGGCGACAGGAACATGAGGCTGCTGGTCTAACCCCCAGACAGCGCCACCCACATCCACAGTGGGACTAAAGCTCTCTAGAAACACCCTCCTACGTACACCCAGAGGCGGGTCTCCCTGGTGATTCTAAATGCAGTCACGTTCACAATGAAACTTTCAGGGCTTATGATGGTCCGGGTCTTGATCAAGTTCATCCATGTACAACTGTTTAGTAAATACTGTCTCATGCAGACACGAGACGGCATTAGGGTGGGAGGCTACAGTCCTTGGGGGCATCAGGTAATGTACAGGTAGACAGACAGGTAGCTGTGGCTGAGAGGTCTCTGAAGGCCACACGCAGGGATCCACCAGAGCGTCCTCTGTGTCCCGGTGTTAGCTTCCAATGGCCACACCTGCCTACAGAGCTAGAAGAAAGAGGTGTGAGCCAGTAGGCTCCCTCTATGGTGACCCATGAGGGTCGCTCTTCATCTCTCGAACTCATGTCATGTGGCAGGACCTGTGGTGGTGTTGCTCTGCCTCCTCCCCCACTGTGTGCTTCTCTTATAAGGCCAGACGCCCCTGGACTAAATTACAGGGTCACCCTTAAGAGACTTTGTTTCCGGTGTCTCAGTCACAAGTTCCAGGAGTCAGGAAGGGACCTTCATAGGTAGTCTCCACAAGATCCACTGGGGTTCCCACAGACACTATGCTCCCTGGAGAGGCAATCCCAGTTTGCTTTTTCTTGGGGGACGACATGCTGTCACCCACCCTGAGAACACAGAGGTAGCTAGGTGCAGTCAGGGAGTACTTCCCGAAAGAAGAAACAAGTTAAAGGGTGGAACCAAAGGCTAGCCTGGGAGAGAGCTGGAACACCCAGCTGGCTCCTGAGCTCACCCTGGATGGTCGGTCGCGGCAAGACACAAGTTGAGGGCACTGAAGGAATCCCATATGACAAAAATAGAGGGAGGAAGAGAGAGAAGCAAGGGACGGAGGGAGCCAGCTCAGAGGCTCCGGTGTGGGGCCCACCTTGTCTTCCCTCCGCCCCTTTCTCCCTCTCTCTTCTCCTTTTTTGCCCTACTTTTCCAGTGTTTTGAGACAGAATCTTGCTAATTAGTCCAGTCCCAGCTCAAACTCTCAATCCTCCTGCCTCAGCTTCTTCAGTGTTAGGATTAAGACTTGTGTCACCACACAAGGCTAGGGGGCTCATTTTCTGGAGGGGACAGGAAGCCAGAGAAAAGTTCCTTGCAAAGATGTTACTAGCAAAGCAAGTAGCCTGCACCCAGGGAGCAGCCTGAAGTGGGGAACCGAAGCAGAAATGGACACTAGGGTCCAGAGAGTTCATGATGATGTCATTTGCCCCCTTCCTTCCCCAGATAACTACTGTCTATAGGACAGGACCCAACAACGCAGTGTTCCATCAGTTTGTCCCTCAAGGGCTCCTCCATGTGGCCCTTCAGTGTGTCCCCGCAGTGAATCTTTTCAGCATGTCCCCTCAAGCATTTCTTAGTATGAACCCTGAGTATGTTCCTTCACTCTATCCCCTCAGGGGTTTCTCAGTGTGAACTCCCAATACTCTGCTCCTCAGCGTGTTCCCTTAGACACTCCTCAGTGTGTCCCTCAGACACTCCTCAGTGTGTCCCTCAGATTCTATCCTCAGAGTGTCCCTCAGACTCTCCCCTCAGCGTGTCCCTCAGACACTTCTCAGCGTGTCCCTCAGACTCTCCTCAGCGTGTCCCTCAGACACTCCTCAGTGTGTCCCTCAGATGCCACCACAGGCTCCTTTCCTTGTAGCTCTTTGGTTGCTTTTGGTGTCCCCAGCTCATGTTGCTGAAGCTTCTCGCTCCCAATGTCCCACCTCCCCCACAGCTGAGTCAATCAGCCACCCCTCCCTGGGTTTTTAGTTATTTGTTTATTTTAATTTTTTGCAGGGCAGAGGGACTGAGACGACCCCAAAGCACCCCTGAGGTGCACCTACTCCCTCCCTTCCCCTGCCTCCTGGTCTGGAGGCTGCACAGAGAGCTCATGCCCTACAGCTGAGGGCCTGCCTGCTGCCTGGTCCTTGAGAGACAACCTGAAGGCCTGGCCTTCTGTCGCACAAGCCCAGTTGCACGGCTACCCCCTGCTCTTCCTTTCCTTCTATTTCCTCATGTACCCCATCTCCAGCTGCCAAGCCTCTGCTCCTCTTCCAAGACACACCGTGTTAGGGTTACCATTGCTGAGATAAAACACCATGACCAAAAGCAAGTTGTGGAGGAAAGGGTTTATTTGGCTCACATTTCCACATTGCTGTTCTGATGTTGTAGAAGGAAGTCAGGACAGGAACTCACACAGGGTGGGGACCGGAAGCTGGAGCTGATGCAGGAGCCATGCATGCGGGCGTGCTGCTTACTGGCTTGCTCCTCATGGCTTGCTCAACCTGCTTTCTTATAGAACCCAGGACCACCTGCTCAGGGATGGCCCCGCCCCTATCAATCATTAATTATGAAAATGCCCTACAGTCAGATATGAAGGAGACATTTTTCTCAATTGAAGTTCCCCCCTTTCAGATGTCTCTGGTTTGTGTCAAGGTGACATAAAACTAGCCAATAGACACCCCCTCATGGCATCTTCCTTCACCCCTTTTCTCAGGCTGGGTGGGTCCCTCCATGTCTGAGCTCCCTTGGGACCCTTTCCTATAACTTCGTAGTTAGCGTGGTTGAGCTGGGTTGAGCGAGCACACAGCAGAGCTCAAATTTGTTTGTTGAATGACTAATAGAAATCATAAGTGGCCTGCTATTGTCCTATAGGTTCGAATTTCATATTATGGACCCAAGACCTCACCAATCCAAGCCCTGCTCTACCTCACTGGGGTGGGTAAGTAATGACCAGGGCACCGAAGAGCTGCCAGGGGTGTATACCTTTAATCCCAGCACCTGGAGGCATAGGCAGGCAGGTCTCCGTGAGTACAAGGCCAGCCAGGGTAAAATAGTGAGATCTTGTCTCAAAAAGGAAGAAAAAAGGGGGGGGAGGGAGGGAGGGAGAGAGAAGCTAGAGCTGCCTTTTTATCCTCCATCCCCTCCTCAGTGAGGCTTGTCCCCATGACACATCGTCACTAGCTCTTACTTTCTAGCTATTCACAGATCTGGTGTTTCATAAATACCCATCCCCAGAGGGTTGTATAAAGAAGCACAGATGACAGGCTGAGGGTGGGGGAAGAGAACTTCCCCAGGTAGCATGAAGCCCCCGGTTCCGTTCCCAGTACTGCATAAGCCAGATGTGGTGACGCCCATCTGTCCTCCCAGCCTTTGACAGGCAGAGGCTCAGTGTCGCCCTCAGCAACAGCGACTTCCCAGCTGCATGGAACTCTGACAGTTACTCAGCTAATATACGTGCATATAAGTCAATATAAGACTCCAATCACAGTGTAACAACTGCTCTTCAGGGTGGGGAGTGGGTACCTGGGTTCTACGCACGGGTCTCTATACCTTATAAACGCTTTCACACACACACATACAAATACACACATACACACACATACACACAAACACACAATACATTCATACAAACACACACACACAAACAAACACACACATACACACACTCACACACACACACATGCACACAAACACACCATACATACAAACACACACATACATACACGTACACACACATACAAACATACACATACACACACAAACAATACACACACACACATACACATATGCACACATATATACACATATACACATACACACACCTACAGACCACATACACACACATACACACATGCACACAGACGCACACACATATACACACACACGCACACACACATGCATACACATACATACACACACGCATGCACACACACACATACACACACCCACACACCACATATACACACATACACACACACGCACACAGACGCACACACACATGCACACACACATACACACCACACACACACGTGCACATACACATACACACCATACACACACACGCACGCACATACACACCATACACACACATGCACACAGACGCACACACATATACACACACGCACACACACATGCACACACATACATACACACACCCACAGACCACATACACACACATACACACACGCACACAGACGCACACACACATGCACACACGCACATACACACCATACACACACACACACATGCACAGGCACACACATACACACACACGCTGCTCTTTGTAGCAGATACTTCTGTGTTCCCAAGTCCCATTACTTATACTTCACTGAGTCATGTTAATAACCCACACACACACGGATTTGCTTTTGTCCACGGCCATCCTTAAACAGACCCCACCGGTGCTGCTGGAGACATGGCTCAGTGGTCAAGAGCGTGAAGTGCTCCAACAGGGTCTGGCTCCCAGCACCCACATCGGGGGGCTCACAGCCACCTCTAACCCCAGCTACAGAGGATCCAACAGCCTCTTCTGGGCTCCACGGGCGGTCACACTGTTACCCCTCACCACATACACACAAAATTAAAAACAAAAGTTATATATATATATATATTTTTTTTTTTTTTAAAAAAAAACATCCTTTCCTAGGGGCTGGAGAGATGGATTGTCCAGTGGTTAGAGCACTGGTTGCTCTTCCAGAGGAACTGGGTTCAATTCCTAGCACCCACATAACAATTCGTAACTGTATTCGAACTGAATTACGAACTGAATTCGTAATTCGTAATTCATAACTGCTGTTCCAGGGGATCCGACACCCTCACACAGACATATATGCAGGAAAAACACCAATGCACATGGTTTTTTTAAAAAAAAAAAAAATCACTTTAAAAAATCGTTCTTAGGATCACGGAGTTCGTGAGCTTGAGGCTAGCCTGGGCAACATGGAGAGCTCTTTTATCTAAGTTTTTAGAAATTAAATTGATGAGATCTGAACCTGAACAGCATACTTTTTATATAAGTGCGTACTGAATATGTATATAGGATGTGAAACGTCCAGATTTCATTGATGGATTTCATTCATGAGTATAGATTTAAATTAAGCGGCTCACTCCAGGGCCAGACCCTTTGCCGAGATGTTACATTTAATCCTTACTCAGTGAGCTTGGCCCCATGATCCCATTTCACAGATTACAAAACTGAGTGACCTGGCAGGGCATATGGAGGCTTCACTGGGGTGGCTGGAAGAGCTTTCGCCTCACAGTTCCTGGCTCTGGCCTCTGAATTGTAGTGTGGCTTCTCGGGGACAAACCAGGGGACATGCTTGGGGGAGACCTGTCCCTCAGGGCCGGCCTCACCCTCACCAGATCTCCTCTCTCGGATTTCAGAACTGTCCCTGAGCGCAGATGTCACCCGAACCGGCAAAGTGAAGCCAGCCCGGGCTGGGAAGGATCAGGTGAGCCTCAAACATCAGTCAATACTCGCTTCGGGGTCACTGTGCTCTCCTGTGGCGCCCCCTTGTGGTGATGAGCTGAGCAGCGTCACCTCCTCGGCCTCTCATGAGAACTTGTAAGAAACAACCCTTACCAGACTGGCCCTGATGGACAGCCCCTCCCCCAGGCGTGGGAGCTTGACCGCTTGGCTTGTGTATACTCCATCTCTCTTACAAGATCATGTTTATAACCAACTGTGGGTTTAGAAATGGTGTTAACCGACAAGATGGAGTCTCTAGAGTCACCCAGGCAATAGAAAAAAAAAATTACATAGATGGGTCTCAGCTGTGGCTCAGAAATACTCCCCAGACCTTAGTGACTGGTGGATGAGTCCCCGTGGAGCTGTGTACAGGGGCAGGTGATGATGGAGAAGGGACGAGAGACAAGGGTGGAGGGAGAAAGGAATGAGGCGTGGCGGGGAGTGTGTTCTCGGAAACATGGTTGGTTGGGGTGCAAAAAACAAAAACGGACCTTCACACTATCAACCTAGGGTTCGTGAGAGTGTCCCTGCAGCTTCGGGACAGGCCACATGATTTTCTGTTTGTGGCTAGTATACACTTTTACAGGCTTCGAGTGATTGACCCCTTTACAGGGTACATCAGCTGTAGGAGAACAGGCTGGGCATAGTGGCACATACCTTTAATCCCTTGGGATTAAATGTGCCTTTAATCCTCCTTGGGAGGCAGAGACAGGCGGATTTCTGAGTTCTTGGCCAGCCTGGTCTACAGAGTGAGTTCCAGTACAGCCAGGGCTACACAGAGAGTTCCAGGACAGCCAGGGCTACACAGAGAAACTCTGTCTCAAAAAAAAACAAAAACAAACAAACAAACAAAAAGAACAGAGTTGGGCCAGGCGGTGGTGGCGCATGCCTTTGATCCCAGCACTTGGGAGGCAAGAGACAGGTGGATTTCTGAGTTCGAGGCCAGCCTGGTCTACAGAGTGAGTTCCAGGACAGCCAGGGCTAC
>JADRCH010000185.1:2557826-2625738 GCA_019843965.1 Rhynchomys soricoides
GAGGCCAGCCTGGTCTACAGAGTGAGTTCCAGGACAGCCAGGGCTACACAGAGAAACCCTGTCTCGAAAAACCAAAAATAAAAAAAAAGATGAATCCAAGCTGGGGTGTAGCTTAGTTGGTATAGTTACTTGCCCAGCATGTTTGACATCGTAGGTTCGATAACCCACAAGACACAGATTGGATGTGGTGGGACAGTTCTGAATCTCAGCTCTCAGAGGTGGCGACAGGAGGATTTGAAGTTGAACTAGCCTTGGGCAGAGTCGATGCTGTCTTTAACAAATACAGACATTCGGCATTTGGGGCAGATTTGGTTATATTTCGAGCCATCAAAAGTCCACTCTTTGGGCCAGACAAAGTGGGAGGTGAGAGAAAACCAGCCACTTGTCTCCCAGGGGCTGATGGGATCTGAGAGAGTTCCCTACAATGTCTTTTACCCTCCTGATGTTTCCAGAGCACCTGGATCTGGGGCCCAGGTGGCCATGGTGCCATCTTGTTGGTGAACTGTGACAAAGAGAACCCCCAGGCCTCCAAAATGGACTTCGAAGATGACAAGGTCTTAGACAACAAAGGTAAAGGCGGAAAGCCTTGGCCAGCTCCGGGGAGACGGGCTTTGTTCTTCAATAATGTCCATTTGCCCATGCGGTCTTGTCATAGCCCCTGAATGTGGTTTAGCAAAAGCGTGTTTGTGTTCAGATGTGCACATTACAGAGGAAGGAGTGGAAAAGCAAGTGACCTACCAAAGTCACACATCAGTCAGAAGAGACCAATGTGGGCTCCTGGAACCCCAAGAGGCTCTGCTTCCCATGCTGGCCCCTGGCCAGCCCATACATCCGTGCTTGGCTCAGACACGGGGCCCAAATCAAATAAAAAGGGGTGCTGGTCCCCAAATATCGCACAAGACCCAACCACCTAAAGGATGGGGAAGCTGAGGCACAGAGAAGTTAAGCACACAGCTCGTGAGTCACACAGCTACCCAGTTGCAGGGTCAGTATCTAAGGCCTAGGGATCCTGACCTTGGTGGGTTTGAGAATGATGGTAGGGCAGCAGGATCTCATGGACACTCATCCAGGATGCTGGGGGAGCCCAGGGATGGAGGGGGTGACCTTCTCTGGGGGGAATGATAAGGGACTGCAGCTGAGGGGCCAGTGCTGGAGCTTGCCCGGGATTCATAGGACTGTGTCGAAATGACTATATGTCTAGTGTGTGCTGCTGGCTGGGGCCAGCGGCAGGACATCTCTAAAAGACACTCATCGATCGCAACCTGTGGCCACTCCTGAGACTCCAGACAATAATAGCTGAAGATATGCCATTTCATCTCCTCGCCCGTTGGCTCTCTCTGCCCCTGCTTACTGATAGAGAAACGGAGGCAGTAAGAGCTGAAGGAGTTTCCCAAACTCACCCAGATCCAGGGTGAGGCCACACCCTTGCCTGCTTCACTGGGGTCCAGCCAGCAGCAGTAACCACTGCCGTGTACCACCACTGTTCTGGATGCTCTCTGTGCTCTGGAATTTTGGGGTCACAGCAAGAAACCGAATGGACGTAGGCTGCATTGTTCTGAGTTTCTATCCTGAATTCACCCTTTCGTAGATATACACAGATAAATGTTATAGACATGCTGAAGAGAACAGAGCCAGGGACAGGCAAGATGGCTCAGTGGGTAGGGGCATTCGATCCCTGGGTCCAGCATGGTAACAGAAGAAAACTGGCTGTAACTGGCTGCTACAGATTGTCCTCTGACCTCTGACGTGTACCACATTGTGTTCAACCTCTCCGATGTACACACATGATAAATAAGTATAGGCTGGGGCTGAGTGGCAGGGGTGGGGGGGTGGTAAGGATGGGGGGGGGCTGGGGCTGAGGCTGAGTGGCTGAGCTGTCACCTTGCACCACTAAGACTCCAGACCAATCCCCAGCGCTGCAAAACAAACAAGAATAAGTAAATGTAATAAACATTTGAAAAAGTAAGCTATGGGTAGCCATTTTAAAATGAGGAAAGAAAACCACGCTCCTTTGTGATGGGGTGTGGGAGAGTCTGAGCTCCACCAGGAGGCGCCTGGAGGAGGAGGGCTCTGGGGACCATCATGGCTACATGCTTCTTGTCTCAGACCTGCAGGACATGTCCCCAATGACCCTAAGCACGAAGACTCCCAAAGACTTCTTCGACAAGTATCAGCTGGTGCTTCAGGTACCCAAGGACAAGATGAACAAAGTGAGAGTCTTCCGGGCCACACGTGAGTTGGCCTGGCCTTCCCTGGCTTCTCTGCGGCTGTGACACTATATTCCTTTCCTGCCCTCACCAGATGGGGCACGGCCCTATCCCACTCCCCTTTGGCAAGAGCTGCTGTGCTTGCTTCTGAGCCCAGGCACAGGGCTGTGAGGCACGGACCCAGGAGGTGACTTGAGCTTGTCCCAGTTGGGAACAAGGGAGTGACTTCTTCCAGTCATTGTCTACCAATCCCCTTCTCTCTCTCTCTCTCTCTCTCTCTCTCTCTCTCTCTCTCTCCTTCTTTCTTTTTTTTTTTTCAAGAGTCCACTGTTGCTTGTCTTCAGACACACCAGAAGAGGGCACCGGATCCCATTTCAGATGGTTGTGAGCCACCATGTGGTTGCTGGGAATTGAACTCAGGACCTCTGGAAGAGCAGCCAGTGCTCTTAACCGCTGAGCCATCTCTCCAGCCAGACTCTCTCTTTTCTTCTCTCACACCCTCTCTGTTTCCCTCCCTCTCTCCCCCTTTCTCCCCTCCCCCACAATGTCCCCACTTGCTGGGCACACTGCCACTCAGACTCTGGTAGCTCTGTAGCTCCTCCTATCCTGGCAGTGCCAGCCTCAGTCCTGAGCACAGGGCACATGGCTGGGAACTGAGTCTCTGTCTCATTCACTTTCATGATGGTGGGATAGGAGAGGTGACAGGTAAATAATTAGGGACAGCAGTGTGGGGTGTGGAGCTGGGAACAGAGAGGAGAAGGTCAGTCAGGGGAGACTGCACTCTGAGGAGGGTGCAAAGGCCCTGAGGTGGGAACGCACCCATGTGCTTGAGGGGAGCCAGAGAAGCCACTGTGAGGTGTACAAGGTTTAAAGTGGATGCAGCCGGGCAGTGGTGGCGCACGCCTTTAATCCCAGCACTTGGGAGGCAGAGGCAGGCAGATTTCTGAGTTTGAGGCCAGTCTGGTCTACAGAGTGAGTTCCAGGACAGCCAGAGCTACAGAGAAACCCTGTCTCGAATTAAAAAAAAAAAAAAAATACAAAAAATAAAGTGAATGCCCAAGGAGAGGGACATGTACGGATGACTCTGCTCTCCCAGGCACAGTGGACGGCAGAGGGCTTTCTGAGGCTCAATTTGCTCCCACTTACTTCCAACCTTAGACGAAAGTAACCATATGATATTTTACATTTATGATATATCACATGCATATGTAATATCTGTTTTATACAATGTATATATAATGTATAACACATACGACATATTAAATACACATGGCACACATATTTATATGATAAACTGATGACATCACTCTGTCCCCCCTCCCCAGGCCTCGTTACCCACAGGCAACCCTCCTGTTTTCCTTTGTCCCGACTTTAATTGGTGTCTGTTACAGATAATAGCCTTTGCTCCTCCCTAGTCACCCAGGAGACAGTACAGTGTGCTTGGGAACAAATGAATGTACCAGTCAGTGAATGAAAAAAAGAACTATGTAAAGTTCAGAATGGTGCTGGCGCCTGCCATTGCCCTTCTCAGACCCTTCCCATCGGGGAAGCAAGGTCCTAACTGGAGCCCTTGGGTAGTGACACTCAGGGACCCTAGGAAGGCACCTCAGTACTGAGGAGAGGAAATCAGAGCCACATTGGCACACTAGGCCTAAGCGCGCTTCACCTCTGTCTAGGGGGCAAACTGCCGTCCAGGTACAAGGTGGTCCTGGGACCACAGCAGTTTTCCCATCACCTAGAGCTGCCAGGCGGCCAAAACAGCACAAACTTCTATGTGGAAGGCCTTGCTTTTCCTGATGCCGACTTCAAGGGTCTCATCCCCCTCACCATCTCCCTGCTGGATAAATCTAACCCGGTAGGCCTCGGCCTGGGGGGGGGGGGGGGGGGCAGGCATCGAACCCTGCCTGACTGATAACCCTTCTCATCTCTCCCCTCCAGGAGCTCCCTGAGACCCTGGTGTTCCAAGACAGTGTGACATTTCGTGTGGCCCCCTGGATCATGACCCCCAACACTCAGCCCCCCCAGGAGGTATACGTGTGCAGGTAAAGCTCTGGGGGAGGAGGTGTCTGGGTCCATGAAGGAGAGCCCTGAATTCTGCACGTTGCATTTTCTGGGAATGGAAAAACATACTTGCTGCCCTCAGCCCCTGGAAGCCACGGGCTCGGAAGCCTGCAGAGAGAGACAGGTTTGTTATAGCTGTTACCCCCTGTGATGACCAGGCCTAATCTTCATAGGATTTCTGACAATGAAGACTTTCTAAAGTCACTGACTACTCTGACCAAGAAAGCCAAGTGCAAGCTGACTGTGTGCCCAGAGAAGGAAAATCTGGATGACCAGTGGATGCAGGTACGTGGTCCCACCTGCCTGAGGCCAAGAAACAGACACAGGCCTTGGGCTCCTGGGACACAGCTCCAGCTTTGAGGGGACCTTTTCTGGGATGGACTGAGAGGAAGGAGCCTCAGAAGGTCCTCACACTGGGGGCAGGGGGCACTCAAGCGGAGAGTTCATCTGACATAGATGGTGAGCTCCCATCTCCATGCCTGTCCCTGGCTCTCATCTTGAACCTTTACCCATGTCCTCTCAGCTGTCTTCCTTCTCCTCACCCAGTCATTCACCATGAAGGCTGCCCTTCTGTGTATGCCATCCCTCCGGTGGGACCGTGTCCCTCTCCCTGTCCGCTTAGTCCCGCCCTTGTCATCCTGCCTCTGATGTAGGCGGATCCTTGGGAAGCTGCACACAGGCCCCCATCTTTCACCAGGAAATGCCCAGGGTTTCCATCCCATAATTTGTCATAGTGACTGTGTCTGTCCCCACCCCCACCCCAAATAACTGCCAGAGGGTCAAGGTCTTCACTGGATTCATTTCTGAAAACCCATGCACCCACCTGCAGGGCTGGATGGGTTACCTGTCTGCTCCTGTGAGATCCAGGAGGCTACTCCCACCTGGGCTCAGTAAACAGCCTTCCCAGGGAAGCCTCTGCCTACCCAGGTATAATACTGGGAGCACTCTGGGTTCCTCAACATCCCCCCCAGCACCTCCAGTCACCCCCAGGCTGGATGCTCGCTGTCCTCCAGGACAAGGTTCAATCAGTACACCCCAGCCAGAGCCCTGGGTCCCCCACAGAGTCAGGGCCTTTGCCCTATTCATTTTCCCAGCAGGCTGTGCAGGATGCAAGTTAGCCTACATCCTCAGGGCCAGTCTCTGGGCTCAGGTGTTATGGAGAATTTGTTCTTGATGGCAATAGTTAGATAGGGTAGGTCCATACCACATCGGGCATTGGGTGCCAAGACTGTAACACACCCACAGCCTCTCTGTATCCTTCCAGGACGAAATGGAGATTGGCTACATCCAGGCCCCACACAAGACGCTGCCTGTGGTCTTTGACTCCCCAAGAGACAGAGGCCTGAAGGATTTCCCTGTCAAACGAGTCATGGTAGGAACCCCTGTAGGCCTGGCTAACACCCAGCCATCCAGTGCCCCTGGCCCTGAGGCCCTCTCCTTTCTCAATCCATCTTCCCCCAGCAACCCCCTTACCCCTGAGCAGCCTGGTCCTCAAAGCTGAGTTCCTGCCCCAACAGCACCCAAGGGGTGGTGCTGCCTACCTCAGCTATTACTCTGATAAGATCTGGTTTCTCGCCCCACATGAGCTCAGCTGATCTTTGAGATAACCTTGTGAGGGACATCCTGGGCTACCTAAGAGTTCTCTTGACACAAGGCAGGAGTTCCATCTCTTGGGCATGGTTTGTCCTTTGGGGGTGACACTGGGGCTGCCGTGGGGGCTCAGGATCAGCTGGACTTTATCAGTCACAGTCAACACATTAGGGATTTTGAAGTGACATACTGGTGAGTCACACTGGACTGGACTGGACTGGCAGATGGATGCCAACTCAGCCCAAGTCATCATCAACATAAATAAAAATAATAGTATGTTTACTGAGCCCACATGCCTTCAGCCATGGGCTGACTTTTCCAAGGGATCTGACTCATCCAGTGTGACAACCTTTGATAGAGCTGCTATCAGTGGGTCCATTTCACAGAGGTAGAAACTGAGGCTCAAGAAGGATGACATCAGGCCTCCCATGCTGCCTCTCTGCCATCCAAGGAAGACGCTAGCCTGCACTGGGGCCTGGAACCCTCAGACAAAGGAGGAACAAGCCACACTGCCATGTGTATTTTTCACTCCAAGGAGAGAGACAATAGTCCATCCCATGCCAGAGGCTTGGAAGGAAACATCTGCCTCATCAACAACTCCTTTTGCTTCTTCCTGGCCAAACCCTGTGCCTTTGGCCATGGAGTGCTGGCTAATGGTGGAGAGAAGTTCATGCCTATCGGAGGTGGGGGCATCACCCAAGACTGTTGCCAAGACTCTGTTCCCCCACTCCCCCCACCCTGCCTGCAGTAGCTGTGTCTTACCACTTAGATATTCTTAAGACCAGCTTCCCTGCTAAGCCAGACTCCCAGCATCCTGTCACACAGACAGATCCTCAGCACAGGAGTCTCCCCTCTGCCTCCTCCCGCCCTGGATGGAAGGAGGCTGAAGCAGGTCCTGGCTGGGTACATGCCTCATCCAGCTCTTCCTTGTGGAGAGTAACAGAGTGACAGGGAAACTGTCCCCAGAGTGACACCATGAATCCAAATTTGCCCATTACTCCCTAACCCCAGGACCTTGGCATATGTCATATGCTATTCCCTCCGCCAAGAATGCACCTCCCTATTCTGGCGCTAGCTGACTTTCAGCTGTCAGGTCTCAACATCAATGTCCTACCTAGCCAGGCCTCTCCTGATGCTGTCAGAGGCTTACGCCAGTGTCACAGTTTACTTCTCTGTTGCTGATAAAACATTCCAACCAAAAGCAAGTTGGGGAAGACAAGAGTTTATTTGGTTTATACTTCATGCCACAGTCTATTGGTGAGGGAAGTCGAGGCAGGAGCTGATGCAGAGGTCATGGAGAAACCCTGCTTACTGGCTTGCTCTCCATGGCTTGCTTCTCTTGCCTTCGATAGGACCACCACCAGTCCAGGGCTGGCATTGCTTACAGTGGACAATCACTAATCAAGAAAATGTCCCACAGACTTGCCCACAGGCCAATCTGATGGAGGTATTTTCTCAGTTGAGGTTTCTTTCTCTCCAGATAATCTTGTATCAAGTTGACAAAAAACTAACAAGCCATGCCTGCTAGGCTCCTCCCTGCTCTTATCTGGCCTAGTATTTTGTTACATTGTCTCCAGCTCATTTGGTCACTTCTCTTCCTGGCCAGGAAGCGCTACCCTGCTTTGCTGAATACGAGCAGCCGGCCTGTGACCTGATGCTGGGAAATTTCACAACCACAGGCATAGTGCATCGGAAAGCTCAGTCCTGGGGAGGTAGAATCTGAGGCTATTCTTTTCTTTAAGAAAGAAAGAAAGAAACAGAAAGAAAGAGAAAAATAGAAATAGAGACTGAAGAGGTGACTATCTCCACTGCTTCTCTTTCTTGCTTGCTTGTTTTTGTTTTTTTTCTTTATAGACTGTGTCTTGCTGTGTAGCCCTGGCTGACCTGGAACTCATAGAAATCTACCTGCCTTGCCTCCCGAGTGCTGGGACTAAAAGCATGTGCTACCACAGCCGGGCTTTTCTCCATCTTGAGAGAGCATTTCCTGCAGTTGTAGAGAACCCAGGTTCAGTTCCCAGCACCACATAATGACCCATAACCGCCTGTGATTCTAGCTACAGGAGAGATGATGTCCTCCCTCTTCAGGGCCCTGTGGACTCTGACACACATGTGGTGCATATAAATTCATGCGAACACACACATATACACACATAAAAATAATAGATACATTTAAAAAGTAAAGGTTTACTTATTTATATGAGTACACTGTCGCTGTCTTCAGACACACCAGAAGAGGACATCAGATCCCATTACAGATGGCCTTGAGCCATCATGTGGTTGCTGGGAATTGAACTCAGGACCTCCAGAAGAGCAGGCAGTACCCATACTGTTGGCATCACCAGCCACATTAAAAAAAAAAAAATTAAAGAAACAGAATTAAAACAAAATACTTCTGTTAAAGCAAACCCAATACTGTGGACAGCAAAGTCACTGAGCTTCTGGCCTCAGTGGCCTCTATTAGTTTAGAATCTGAGAAATGGGCTAGCTAGTAAGTCTTAAGTCAGGAAGGGTGTGCCCTGTCTAATGTTACAAAGAGATTAGATCCAGGGGCCAGCCAGAGTGGGAAGGGACCAGGACAGATGAGGGGGCAGTGGCTGCCTGTGGTCAGGCTCTGGGTGGCTTTACAAGACCAGGTCAGCAGGATTTTCTGGCCATCATGAGGGAGGTGAGGTAAAGGTGTCCTCAAGGCTGTCCCCTGAGAAGAGAGGCCCACAGGAAGGCTGCAGGTTGAGGAGAGGAGGACTCCACAGCAGGATAAGTGGGAAGACAGGTGGGCGCCGACATCTGTCTGACGTCTGGTGGCCAGTGTCTGGGGGAGCAGAGGTGACCGGAGATGTGATGTGAGTGGTGAGATTCCAGGTAATAGCAAGGCCACCTGGCCACCTGCTGGCACCAGGAAATGAAAGAGGCACAGGTGGGACTGCTCTTCCCCTACAGCAAAAGGACCATAGTGGGAAGGTCGCACAAGGCCACCGCAGGCAGTGGCATCCAGCACAAGGTGTTTTTTCTTGAGACGGTTCCTCTGGGGCCTCAGTGATGGACCTAAGGCCACACTCTGACAGGTGACATTCTGTGACGAGTGACTTGAGGCCTTTGGAACTGTGGGAGGACAAACCGGTGTTATGATAAGCCACTGTCTGGTAGTGATTTCTGGCAGCACACACAGAGCTCACACTGGGTGACCAGTGTATCATCTAGTAAGGACTGACGGGAAACTGTAATGCTCATTCTAGGCCAGGGTTAGGATGAGGACATGTTGTGAACCACGGTGCTGGCCACAGGGGCAGCTTGGACTCCCATCCCTCCTCAGACTGGCTGAAGGAACCTTGCCTCCACCCATCCCCCGTTCCCAACCTCTACAGAGAACAGAACGAATGCTTTGAGATTCTGTTGTTCTGTGTAGTTTTCCAAGCAGGTGTCACAGGCTGGGCACCCAACAAGCCCCCATCTCTTTCAAGGGCCACCGACTCAATCCAACATCCCTTCCACCCTGCAGAGTCGTAAGGCTCCTCTCTGGTACACACAGAACTCCTTCCCATGACCACCGTGGGCACAGCCGCCATTTCCACTCAGGGACAATCATTTCTCTCATTGCATCCTCCTCTCATCTTAGGGTCCAAATTTTGGCTATGTGACCCGGCAGCTCTATACAACAGAGGTCACTGGGCTGGATGCTTTTGGGAACCTGGAGGTGAGTCCCCCAGTCACTGTCAGAGGGAAGGAATATCCACTGGGCAGGATTCTCATCGGGAGCAGCGGTTACTCCAGGTAAAGAGAACATGGGGGTGGCCAGGACCCATGTGCTGGGGTAGGGGACAGTGACAAAGGCCACAGTAAGGCCTCCCTTATGTCCTCCAAACCTAGGAGGTCAGCAAACATTGAGAGAAATCCACATGGAGGGTAAGGAACCTCCAGAGCCTACCTCTACCCGCTTATATGCCTTCAGTCGATGACTATTTACTGAGCACCTACTATGTGCCAGAAGCTGGAGGTAGAGCTGTGAGTGTGACAGACAAGAGAAAGCAATCAAGTAAAGATAAAAGAGAACACAAAAGAGGTATCCTAGGACAGAATGTCCTGGCATAGGACAGAACATGAACAAATATCCTGAGGCAGGAATGAAGGCCAGGGTGGCTGGGACAGATTGAGGAAAGAGGGAGGAAGAGGAGGAGGAGGAAGTAGAGGAGGAAGAGGAAGAGAAAGTAGAGGAGGAGGAAGAAAAAGAGGGGGAAGAGGAAGTGGAAGAGGAAGTAGAGGAAGAAGAAGGGGAGGAGGAAGAGGAAGAGGAGGAGGAAGAGGAAAAGCCGACTCACGTAAGAAGGCCTCACAGAAAGGATGAGGCTCAGGGAAACAAAGGGATGCTCCTGAGGCCACACAACAGACAAGTTGTCACCACCTGATCTGACCAGCTCTGAAGCCCATTCGTCTCCATCACACAGGCATCTAGGCCGAGTCAGGGGGCAACCCTTTCTGTGGTTCAACACTGATCCTATGTACCTCCATGGCCATGCCTCAGTTTCCCCCCAAGGAAGCTGCAGTGACAAAGCCTAAATTGTTCAGATGTCCGTACCATGACAGCAGCAGCCCAGGCTCCATGGTCTCTTCCCTAGGTGGGAGGAGCCTAAAGTCCTTAGCAGGCCACCCACCCCAGACACCTCCCCACAGCCACGCCTATGACAGGAACTTTTCCTAGGGCAAGGGAAATAAGAACTGACCAAAATAATTGTTCTTCCAAGGTCCAGCTTGGGGGTGGATTGGGTTTACACTGAGCATGGGTGAGGGTTACTTACAGGTAAGTGGATGACCGTAAAGCATCATGAAGTCTCACCCCAACATAGATGACTCCCCCTTCAGTCAACCTTCTCCCACACTGCTACGCTATAGCACAGTGGTTCTCAACCTTCCTAATGCTGCCACCCTTTAATACACTGCCTCGTGTTGTAGTGACACACACACACCCAACATAAAGTTATTTTTGTTGCTATTTTATATTTTTGTCACCCTTATGAATCGAATGGTAAAGTGAAGACTTGTGTTTTCTGATGATCTTAAGCCACCCCTGTTAAAGAGTCACCCTAAAGGGGTCTCGAGCCACCTTTTGAGACAAATGTCCTGGCTTTCAGGACATGTGCATGTGACAATGCACCATTAGGGCAGAATCACAGTTGGAAGGGGTGCAAGCAGGAGCTAGAATCTCATAGGAGGGTCCAGTGACCCTCTCCACTCCCTCCATCTATGAGGGGAGGTCAACAGGCCGGATCTCAAGGCAACTTGGGAGTTGTCACCGAGTCTTTTGATGATGTTGATGGCTGTCCTAACTTTGTATCCCTTTGAGAGTAGCAGCGAGAGCCGGGACATGCACCAGGCCCTGCAGGACTTCCTGAGCGCCCAGCAGGTGCAGGCCCCAGTGAGGCTCTTCTCCGATTGGCTCTTTGTGGGTCACATAGATGAGTTCTTGAGCTTCGTCCCAGCACCGGACAGGCAGGTGCGTGATCCTTCTGCCAGGGTTCAGAAGCCAACCCTCCCTCTCTGTGGGGGTAGGAAGGTGATAGAAGGGACACGGGGTGGGTGGCTAAGCAGCTCCCTGACTCCAGTGTTTCCCAGCAGGGCTTTCGGCTGCTGCTGTCCAGCCCCAGAGCTTGCTACCAGCTCTTCCAGGAGCTACAGAGCCAGGGCCGCGGGGAGGTGCCACTGTTCGAAGGACTCAAGAGTAAGTTGAACATGGCTGGCGTCCTGTGTGGGCAGCTTCTGCTGTCTACCTGCTCCACTGCTCCCTGAGATCCTATAGGGAACAGAGAGTTGTGTACCTACTATGTGCGGGGCACCATGCTCAACACTGGGCCCCCAAGCTCCCTGTGAGCTACCAAGACTACTAAAGGTACTTTTGGGATCCCCAAGTCAGAGGCAGCCGAGGAGGTGAGGGGGTGGGGAAAGTAGAGAGGGAGGAAGGTGAGGGGTGAGGGGGTGAGGGGTGGTGAAGTGACAGAGAAGGAAAATTGCAGACAGGCAACCAAGAAGGCCCGGAAGCAGCCAGCCGTGAACAATCTGAATGAGTGAAGTCCATGGATGGAATATTTTTAGTAAATTCAATAGGCAAGGGCCAGGGTCAGAGGTTAAGGGTGGGGGGCAGGGGGTATCAAGAGTTTATCTAAATATGTTTAAGTGTGTTACACAGAGGCAAGCAAACTAGCGCCCCACTCTCTGCCCCCCACACACACACTGCTTGCTCACTTTTCTCTCCTCTGTGTTGCTTTCTTTCTTTCTTTCTTTTTTTTTGGTTTTTCGAGACAGGGTTTCTCTGTGTAGCCCTGGCTGTCCTGGAACTCACTCTGTAGACCAGGCTGGCCTCGAACTCAGAAATCCACCTGCCTCTGCCTCCCAAGTGCTGGATTAAAGGCGTGCGCCACCATGGCCTGGCTAAAGATAGATGAATTTATTTATTTTATGTGAGCACCCTATCTGCACAGATGCCTGGGTGCCAGAAGAGGGCATCAGATCCCATTACAGATGGTTGTGAGCCACCATGTGGTTGCTGGAATTTGAACTCAGGATCTCTGGGAGAGCAGTCAGTGCTCTTAACCACTGAGCCATCTATCTCCCCAGCCCCTCTGTGTTGCTGAGAATGGAAGTTTGGGGTCTCATGCTTTGTCACTGAGGTCACTCCCCCCCCCAGGCTCCTCCTCTCCTAACAGGATCTGGATCTGGGGCTAGGAAATGTAGCTCAAATGGTAGAGTGCTTGCCAGGATTGTCCCTGGGTTCTATCCTCAGCACCTATAAACTGGATATGGTGATGCACACCTATCATCCCAGCCTGCAGGAGGTTGGGGACCAGGCGTTCAAGGTCATCCTTGGCTCCATGAAAAATTTTAGGCTAGCTTGGGCTACATGAGAACCTGTTTTTAAAGTAAATATAGGGACCACAGAGATGGCTCAGCTGTTAAGAGCTCTTGTTATCCTTGCAGAAGGCCCGAGTTTGGGTCCCAACACTCATAGGGTGGCTCCCAACCACCAGTAACTCAAGTTCCAGGGGATCTGATACCTTCTTCTGACCTCCTTGGGCACCAGGCACATGTGTGGTGCACAAATATATATACATATTAAAAATTAAGATAAAAGGAGCTGAAGAGATGACTCGGTGGTTAAAAGCACTCAGTGTTCTTCCAGAGGATCCAAGTTCAATTCCCAGCGTCCACATGGCAGCTCACAACTGTCTATAACTCCAAGATCTGACACCCTCACCCAGCTACACATGCAGGCAAAGCACCAATGCACATAAAATAAAGAAATAAAAATACACTTTAAAAATTAAAATAAAAAAATAATAGGGGCTGGAGAGATGGCTCAGTGGTTAAGAGCACTGGCTGCTCTTCCAGAGGTCCTGAGTTCAATTCCCAGCATCCACATGACATCCCACAACTGTCTATAACTCGAGTTCCTGGGGATCTGGCGCTGTCACTGTCACACATACAGGCAAAACACCAATGCACATAAAATAGAAATATTGAAAAATAAAAATATTAATAAATAGGCTCTGAGACCAAGGGCTAAAAGCCTTGGAATTGGAAAAATGCAGACCACCAAGGAGCTGCTCATTTCTCCAAGTTCTAAGCCACTCCCGAGCCAGGGGTCTAATCAGGCTACGTCACTTGAGCAGACCTGAGGCTCCTCCACCTGAACAGTCTTCCTCGAGCGACCCCCTTTCCAGGTGGCCAGTGTTGCCTCCCAGGGACACTGACATAGCAGTCTTGTTGATTGGTGCCGAAGCCACCTCAGTTGGTGTGGCTGGATCAAGGGCTGGCATTGGAATGGGGTTTGTTGACCTACTTGGTTGACTGTGCCAGGATCCTGTCTCAGGCAGCAGCTTGTCTCTCTGTTACTTTGGGCTTCGTCCTGTTTGAAGCTGCAGGCTCCTCTGTTTGATGGTCACCTTCCTCATCCTCTGTCACATGAGGTTCAGTGGGATCACTCAGCCGTCCCTCCTGGTTTGACTCTGCCAGTCCCAATGCTGGAGGATGCTAAGTATTATCATTAAAGACAACATTTCTCAAACCCCTTCTCCAAAACGAAGAGAATCCCTTTGGAGATGGCGAGCCTTTAGGGAAGCAAGTGACTCTTGAAAGAGAATATATCCATTGAAGAAATGGAGGGACCGGAGGGTAGCCTGCCTCCCAAGTTGGGCCCATCTTTTTCTTTCTTCACAACAGGGAAAAAGCAGACAATCAATGACATTTTGTCCAGCAAGAAACTAAGAGACCAGAATGCCTATGTGGAGGTACTCAGCCTGGGTGTCCTGGAGAACCTGCAGTGGGTGCCTGGCTGGCTGCCCTGCCGTGATTAGATGCATGGTGGGGGGTGCGGGGCTCTCGGGGCTGCTCACAGTGCACTGGCTTCCAGCCTAGGGTCGGAAGCCCAGGCACAGGCACAGCGCAGGAGGGGGAGCTCGTGTGAGGTCCCTGGAGCCTGAACTCCCATTCTTACTGTCTCCTCTCCTAATGCACCCCCTTGTCTCCCTACCAGAGCTGTATTGACTGGAACCGTGAGGTGCTGAAGAGGGAGCTGGGCCTGGCGGAGGGCGACATCATCGACATCCCACAGCTCTTCAGGCTTGTGGGGAACTCCAGAGGGAACCCGAAGGCCGAGGCCTTCTTCCCAAACATGGTAAGGAGGTGACAGCCACCACCCGACTTCCTCTGACTCAAATGACTTCCTAAACCACAGTGCACAGCCAGGCCAGGCCTAAGGCAGGTCCAGGTGGCTCTTCAGGGCACCCTTGGAAGCTCACATAGCCCTTTTGGCACCCAGAGCTTCTCCTGAGCCTCACACAATGTCAGGAGTGTCCTCTCTCGTGGTCTTGCTTTTCAGAGGCAGGCTCAGAGAAGTTAGATCTCTAGCATAAAAACACATAGCAGGCAAGAGATGGCAAAGCTAGGGTCTGGTTTAAAAACCAGCTCTACCCTGCCGCTGCCTCTTGACTCCCATACAGGGTTCAGAGACTGGCAGCCATAGACAGAGTGTTCTGGGGTGGCCAGGAAGGGCGCCTTTGTGGAACAGGACCCAGGGCAGGGCCAGATTCGACCTTTGTTACTTAACTGTGACTGCCACGTGTGTCTTCCCACCTCCCACTGCCTTTGTTACCAGCCTCCTTCAAAGAATGCTGAATACTGGGTGGAGAATTACCTAGATGTAAGGAGCCGGCCATGTTTCTCAGCACAGTCATTTCTGAACGGGGCTCCCCAGAGCTCTAGAGTTCCCAGGCAGTAGCTCCAATCTAATTATTGGGGTGTCTCTTCCATGTGTTGAGCTATGGCAGAAGACTCCATTGAGTAGGAAAACCTGCCTCCGTCTCTCCCTGATCAAAGTCTCTGAGGCCCAGGGATCATGGTTCACTGTGATCTGGCTTCTCAGTGAGCTTAAACATGGCCCTTTACCCATAGAATGCTTGTTAGAGGCAGAAATACAGTGTAAAGTATGCTCTCACCACATGAGAGGTGGGAGGCAGGAGAGTCTGGAGTTCAGAGTCAGCCTTGGCTGCATAGATTGAGGTCAGCATGGGCTATGAGAGACCCAGTCACCAAAAAGAGACGTGTGGCCTGGAGGGATAGCTAAGTGGTCAAGGACTCCAGTTCGATTCCTAGCACTCCAATGGCCCTCCAACTGCCTGCAACCTCAGACTAGAAGATCTAGGTGTCTCCTGGATTCCTTTAGACACCTGCATGCACCCAGCAGATACGCACCCAGCAGATACGCACCCAGCAGATACTGACAAATGTAAATGCAAAACTCAAAGGGGGGGTACGACCAGATGGCCCATGGCTAAGAGCACCTGCTGGGTAACCCTGAGGGCCAGAGTTCAGATCCCAGCACCCAGGTAACAAACTGGGTGTCACCCACATCCCTGAAAATCTCTGCTCTGAGGGACACCGAGACAGAAGAATACCCCGGGCCTGTGGGCTTCTAGCTTAGCTGGAAAAAGCAAGTTCAGAGAGAGAGACCTGGCCTCAAAGGAATCCACGGAAGAGCAGCAGAGGAGGACATAAGAGGCCTTCCTTGTCTCTGGGTGCACCAACCCCGCAAGACACACACAAACCCTTCGAGGGGGAGGGGGGAATGGAAAGGAGGAAGGAAGGGAGGAGAAGGGGAGGGGAGGAGAGGGGGAGGAGGAGTGAGGGGGAGAAAGAGAAGGAAGGAAGGAGAGGGGGAGGGGGAGGGAGGGAGGGAGAGATGAACAGGGGGGATAACGAAACAGCTTTAGTCCGCTAGACCTGTGGGTCCTACACTAGCAGCTGTTTCCTGTGATCTGGGTCCCACCTTCCCGCAGGTGAACATGCTGGTGCTGGGCAAGCACCTGGGCATCCCCAAGCCCTTCGGGCCTATCATCAATGGCCGCTGCTGCCTGGAGGAGGAGGTGCGCTCCCACCTGGAGCCTCTGGGTCTACACTGCACCTTCATCAATGACTTCTACAGCTACCACGTGTACCACGGGGAGGTTCACTGTGGCACCAACGTGCGCAGGAAGCCCTTCACCTTCAAGTGGTGGCACATGGTGCCCTGAGTCACCATCCCTCAGCAGCATCTCTCGAGAACTGTCCTGGCCCTGGCGGAGGTGGCTGGCTCCCTGCAGTGAGATGGCCACCCCTCCCTGCTTCACCCACATCTGGCTCCTGCCCCATCTCTGTATGTCCTAAAATGGTCCTTGCATAGCAAGCTCAGTACTGCTTAGAGAGTTGCAATAAAGACATGGTTTCCTATCTTTATTTTACCTCTGAGCCCCAACCCCCAGCCCCGTCCTCTGTAAAGCACACTGGAATCAATTTCAAAGCACCAACGAAGTGAAAAACTTTAACTATGGCTGGGAGCTCTTTTGACTTTTTTACCCTGATGTGTGTGTCTCTCTTTTTCTTCTTCTTTTTTTTTTTTTTAAAAAAAGCAGTGTTGGAGTTGAGACCTAGGGTCTCATAGGCACTAGGCAAGCTACATCCTCAGTCCTTAAGAATACTCTCCTTGAGTCGGGCAGTGGTGGCGCACGCCTTTCATCCCAGCACTCGGGAGGCAGAGGCAGGCAGATTCTGAGTTCGAGGCCAGCCTGGTCTATACAGAGAAGTTCTGTATCAGAAAAAAAACAAAACGAAATGAAACAAACAAAAAAAGTTACTTGGAGCCTAGGGTGGTAGCTCACACTTTTAGTTTCAGCCCTCGGGAGGCAGAGACAGGTGGATCTCTGTGAATTCAAAACCAGGCTGGTCTATATATTGAGTTCAGGTTAGCAAGGACTACACAGTGAGATCCAGAGTCAATTAGTTAATTAAAAATGAGTAAATAGCTGGGCAGTGGTGGCGCATGCCTTTAATCCCAGCACTCGGGAGGCAGAGGCAGGTGGATTTCTGAGTTCGAGGCCAGCCTGGTCTATACAGAGAAGTTCTGTATCAGAAAAAAAACAAAACGAAATGAAACAAACAAACAAAAAAAGTTACTTGGAGCCTAGGGTGGTAGCTCACACTTTTAGTTTCAGCCCTCGGGAGGCAGAGACAGGTGGATCTCTGTGAATTCAAAACCAGGCTGGTCTATATATTGAGTTCAGGTTAGCAAGGACTACACAGTGAGATCCAGAGTCAATTAGTTAATTAAAAATGAGTAAATAGCCGGGCAGTGGTGGCGCACGCCTTTCATCCCAGCACTCGGGAGGCAGAGGCAGGTGGATTTCTGAGTTCGAGGCCAGCCTGGTCTACAGAGTGAGTTCCAGGATAGCCAGGGCTACACAGAGAAACCCTGTCTCGAAAAACAAAACAAAAATGAGTAAATAGAAACATGATCCTCCAGCCAGTGAGATGGCTCAGTGGGTAAAGGCACTTGCCATGAAACCCTGACAAGCCAAGTCTGGTCCCCAGAACCCATGTAAAGGTGGAAAGAGAGAACTGACTCCACAAAGCTGTCCTGTGACTGCCACAGGTATGCACTGAGTGGCGTTGGTGTGTTGGTACTCACACATCCCTCCAGGATGCTGGGGGATGCTTCAGTGTGATAGACCCATACTCAGATGCATAGCAAGGCAGAGGCTAGCCTGAGCTACAGGAAACCTGGTCTCAAGGAAGGATATCTGAGATGACTTTTAAAAGAGGAATGGTAAGAAATTGAGAGCTGGCTTGCTCAGTGGTTAGAGCGTCCCCTGCTCTTGCAGAAGAGCCTGCACACATTAGCTCACAGCTGCCTGTAACTCCAGTAGTCCCAGGGCATCTGATGGGCCCTTGTGACGCCTCCATGGGCTCCTGCACAGGTGTGTTTTTTTTTACTTACACTCAGGTACACACACATAAAACCCTAAAAAAAAAAAATGGTTTTAAAAAAGATTCCATCACCTCTCCAGAGCACCGTGGCATGGGGACAATGCCCTTAACACTCGGGGTCTTTGGGGACACTTACTTGAAGCAGAGCACCAGGCCTGCAGGATTCTTGAGCAGCTAAAACCAAGAGCATTGAAGCCCAGCCAGTCACACGCTGTCAACCTAAACTATGGGACCAGGGCTTTCTTACAAAGTGCCTCAGACAGGCAGTTTCGTTATCACAAACCAAATGAATAACGTATCTCCTTTACCTGATTGTTTTACTCCTTTACTGTGTTTTCCAATAAATACTTCTTTAGCACCTTGTTCTTGCGATGTTAAACTTCTCAGTTTGGTACCACCCATTGACAAGTGATTTCTTCAGATGAACTCCTGTGTGTCACTGATCTCTCTCTCTCTCTCTCTCTCTCTCTCTCTCTCTTTCTCTCTCTTTCCCTCTCCTTCCTTTCCTTTTCTTTGACAAAGGGTCTCTATCTGACTGTGTAGCTCTGGCTCACCTGGAAGCCACTATGTAGACCAGACTAGCCTTGAACTCACAAAGGTCTACCTGCCTCTGCCCCAAAGTGCTGGGATTAAAAGTGTGACCACTGTGTGTGTGCATGTGCGTGTGTGTGTGCGTGCGTGTGTGTGTGTGCGCGCGCGCGCGTCTGTGTGTACTCACACCACAGTGTACATGTGAAGGTCAGAGGTCAGCCCGGATGGATAACAGTTGTAAGCAAGGCTCCACAGGTTTAGCCCATGCACCAGCTCATGCTGCCCCCCCACCTCCCACCCCCCCCCCCCCCCAGGCTAACAAGCAACACAGCTGTGCGTGACTGGCTTGTCTGCAGATTGTCTGCCAGGACCAGGGATTTGCAGAGCTAACTAGCTTCCTGACACTTCTGCGAGGATGGCACTTTACCAAGCACCACTCATGAGCTGCCAAGTAGCAGCCGTTTTCAACCTTCTTAGTGCTGTGACCCTTTAATACAGTTCTTTATGCCGTGGTGTCTCCCAGCCAAGAGCTTATTTCCTTTACTACCTCATAACTGTGATTTTGCCACTGTTATAAATCGTAAGTGTCTGATATGCAGGATGTCTGATGTGTGACCCCCCCACACCTTGAGACCAAACCAGGTTGAAAGCTACTGTCCTAGAACCAAGACTCCCCACAATCTTGAGATGTAGCACCCAGACCAGTGGAAGGGCAGAGTTCCAAGCCATTAGATTCCAATTTCCCAGGGCTGCAGGGTCCACAGGCAGCAGCTGCTGAACCATTGATGTTGAATGAAAGGGTCTCTCCCTTCCCCCTTCCCCATTGACCCCTCCTCCTCCCAGAGCTACCATGGAGAAAAGTAGGCTCACCTGTGAACCCTTAACAAGGGGGCAGACTGGGGTGGTCCTTACCCCTACTAAAGAGGAAGACCAGAAAGCCTCAGGGCCCTAGGCAGTTCCGCTGGTGGGTAACGGCTGCATCTGACAGTGGCTAGCTTAGTAAACCCTACCATGTCTTTTCAGAGTACCCTCAGCCTGTCTCTGGACAGCCCCACCCATGCCATCTGCATGGTGGGCATGGAAATCACCTTGGACATCAGTGGGTAAGGCTTGTGGGTTTCTGTAGGGGTAACTGTAAGGGAGGGTCTGGGGAGAGTCCAGGAGTCTGAGGTTAGCCCTCTTAGCTGAACTGATTGGCCCCAAGGAAATCTGGTTTGGTCTCTAAGGGCTCTCCCACATCAGTGACGGATGTTGACTTGTAGCTTTCTCTGCCTCTTGCAAGATTCCCCCCACCCCCTTAGCTTTGAAGTTGTCCGTGAGGAGTAGGCGGGTGTTGTCTTCTGGTTCTGGCATTTGCGTGGAAGCTTAAGCTTGCGTGTAAAATGAAGATTTGATCCTTTTGTGAGGCACTGAGGGAGCAGGAGGTTGAAGATGGAAATCATCAGAGGAAGAGCAGTGAGTGGTCCTGGGGTCAAGATGGCAAGAGAGAGACTGAAGACATTAGGGCTCCCCGAACTTCGACTACTTTCCTCAGTTCCATGAGATGGGTGCAGGCTGGAGGGCTGTCCTGGAACCCTGCTGCTTCCTGGGCTGGCCAGTCTCCTGATGTGTAATGTCTCCTATAAACCAGGTGCGCACCAGATAAGTGCGAGTCCTTCACCATCCGTGGCTCCCCCAGGGTCTTGATCCACATCTCCAGCACAGTCATTACAGGGAAAGAGGACGCTATGGTCTGGCGGCCGATGAAACAACCCACGGAGGCACTGGTGAGGATGGTGTCACCCAGCCCCACTGTGGATGAGGACAAGGTGAGCCAGGGAGGGGAGAGGCGTAGGGTAGCGCTTACCTACCCAGGTGAGCTCAATGTGGAAGCCGGTAAGCCTAGCTGAAGACCTGGCAACAGGCCTGCCCAGGGCAGACCCCGCTGCAGCTGTCTATGGGCAGGGAGCAAAGCGGTTGAGGGATGGTGAGTGGGTGGAATCTGCCCATCTATGTGTCTGTGGCAGGCAGTTTCCCTCAATGAGTGGCTCACTTGGGTAAGCACTGTACCTTGCGTAGGCCAGAACCAACGTTGTACACTGAGCAGAGAGGTGCACACCTAATTAACCCAGTTAATCCGGAGAATCAACAGTTTGAGGTCTTACCTGAGCTGCAGAGCAAGCTCAAAGCCAGGCCGAACAACTATAGGGAGACACTATTTTTATTTTTGTTTGAGACAGGGTTTCTCTGTGTAGCCCTGGCTGTCCTGGAACTTGCTCTGTAAACCAGACTGGCCTCGAACTCGGATCCTCCTGCCCCTGCCTCCTGAAAACTGGGATTATAAGTGTGTATACCACCTGGCAAGACACACACTCTTTAAGTCTTAAGTGGTTATGGCCCCTGGGTCAGCTCATAGTGGGTCATTGGAAGTTTAGGTGCTGGAACACAAAGCCAGGGTCACATGCTTACACCCAGTCCATGGCTCTGGGCTGTCTCCACAGGTGCTGGTCTCCTACTACTGTCCTGAAAAAGAAGTCCCCACTGCCACAGCTGTGTTGTTCCTCACCGGCATTGGTAAGTCTTCCCTCTAGGAGCCGAAGCCCATCCAGCGTCCTCTGGAGAGCAGGGCAGGTGGTGTTGGAAGCAAGGGAGGACCTCCTGTGTATAAGATGCCTCCTATTGGCCCCAAGGCATCCACACACCTGTTCCCTTGAAGTCCAGTCTCTTAGAAACAACCAGAATTTGAGTTATCTGCTCCACTTCCTCGTTCTCCTTGCTGACGGGTCTGGTCCCGTTATTACGTCATCTCGCTGTAGATCTCCATCCTTAGCAGTGTAGTGATCTAAGGAAGTCTCTCTGTATGTGAGAGTGCGTAAGGCCAGGGGGAAGACACCAGATGCCCTGGGGCTGGAGTTACAGGTAGTTACGAGACATGTGTTGGTGCATGCCTCAGACGGAACTCTGCTCCTCTGGGAGAGAACAGACAGAGCTAACAGCAGCTGAGCTATCTCTCCAGTCCCATCTCGAAGCTGCTTTGTAAGAATCAGGTGGCCATTGTGGATGGCTCCCTCCCTGACTTATTCATGAGAACCAGCATGCCTCTGAAGACACTGCCTCTAACCAGGAGTGTCCAAGCTGTGGCCCAGTACAGCTATGGCTGCATCCCATTATAAAATCGTACACGTAAACATTTAGTTTTGCTAGGCACGCCTTTAGTCAAAGCACTCAGGAGGCCCAGGCAAGGCAGATCGTCACTTAAGTTTCAGGACAGCCTGGTCTACTACACAGAGAAACCCTGTCAGAATTTGAAATTATCTTAGTGCAATTTACCAAGTTGATTGCATGGTCTCCAGCACAGATTCTGTAGGTACAGATGGCTGCACTTTTTTTTTTTTTAAAGATTTATGTACATGAGTACACTGTAGCTGACTTCAGAGGGCATCAGATCCCATTACAGATGGTTGTGAGCCACCATGTGGTTGCTGGGAATTGAACTTGGGACCTCTGGAAGAGCAGTCAGTGCTCTTAACCACTGAGCCATCTTTCCAGCCCATTGTTTGATGTTAAGATACCATATTAGACTTTCTATCAACAGTGTCGGTCCAGGCTCACCCTGTGAGGGTCGCCAGAGCTTCTGGGCCCCATTAGCAGGCCAGGTGTCTGAGATACTCCCTTTTCTTTCAGAGGTCTCACTGGAGGCAGACATCTATCGAGATGGACAACTGGACATGCCAAGTGATAAGCAAGCTAAGGTGAGGCTGCCTGGTCAAGGGAGGGGGCAGGACCCAGAAGAGCCATCCCTGAGCCCCAGCCCATGTTTATCTGACTTTCAGGGTGTCTAAGTCTCCCCCACTCTACCACAAATCAAGGGCAATTAAGTAAACTTCTGCTCTACCAAAAAACAACCAGGTTGTGCGCACCTAGCAAGGGATGTGTGTGTGTGTGTGCGCTCACGCGCGCACATACGCGCACGCGCAACTGCATGCTAGCAAGGTAGTGTGTGCAGACTCACGAGCCTAGCAAGAGGGGTGTGTGTGTGTGTGTGTGTTGGGGGGTGCCTAGCAAGGTGTAGGTATGAGCCTAGCAAGGCAGGTGTGTGTGCGTGTGTGTGTGTATGAGTGAGCACATGCATGTGCACCTAGCCTGGTGTGTATGGTATGTGTTCTTTTAACCCCAGCATTCCCAGAAGTAGAAGCTGGAAGAGTGGGGTTTGAAGACCATTCTCAGAGATACATAGGGAATTCTAAGCCCCCCTTGGGCTATACAATAGATCCTGTCTCAAAACAAAATGGAGCCAGATGTGATGGCAGCTGACAGTCATCCCAGTACCTGGATTGACTGATGCAGGATGGTGAGTTTAGTGCCATCAAAGGTTTTTACATAGCCAGCCTGTCTCAAAACAAAACCAAACTAACCAGGTGTCTAGAGGCACTGGCTTGGTTGTGTAGTCAGCTCTAGCCATCAGCTGCTATCTCTGGACCTCTGGTGGGACATAGTTCTTGCAGCATACCTCTGTCCCTGCATTCCAGAAACAAAGCAGCAACTGTTAGCTTTATTTGGCTTTTCAATCCATCCAGTAGCTTTTTGTTCCCACAGGTCACATTTCTCAATGTGTGTCCCCTGGGTCCCCAGGGCCTGTGATGACAAAGCTCTGACTAGGAGAAGCAGAGGGTTGTCTTGTCTTTCCTATCCCAGTGTCCCTGTCATTTGCAGAAAAGATGGGTGTGGGGTCTGAACGGCTGGGGAGCCATTCTGCTTGTGAATTGTAATCCCAGTGCCACAGGCCAGCCTGATGAACAGTCCAGCGTTCAGGAGGGTCCCAGAGGTATGTGCTCTTGATGTTCCCCACTTCTCAAGTTCTGGCCACCCCTTGGTGCACACACAGATCACAGCTGATTTCCTTGGGGGTGACCAAGTCTTTTTAATTATAGGTTGGGGGAGGTTGCTCCCTAGAAGAACATTTGCTTTTGATATACAAAGACCCTCGCTGGAGTTACTGGCATATCTAAGGTTTTATGCTTTGAAGCTATGTAATAAAAGCCCATATGGCTTCTGTATAGCTTCAAACAAACAAAGATGGGTCCAAGCTTTTTGAGAGCACTGTTCATAGCTAGGCAGTTGGTAGCACAGGCCTTTGATCCCGCACTTGGGAGGCAGAGGCAGGGAGATTTCTGAGTTCAAGGCCAGCCTGGTCTACAAAGCCTGTTTCAGGACAGCCAGGGCTACACAGAGAAACCCTGTCTCAAGAACTTCACTCCCCAAACCCCAAAACCAAGCAAGCACAATTATTACATATGTGTGTGTACATGAGTTTATGTGACCATGTGTGTCCTGGAGCCCTTGAGGGTAGAGCAGCTGAGCTCCTGGAACTGGAATTCAGTTGGTTGTAAGCCATGTGAAGTAGATGCTGGGAGCCAAACCCTGATCCTTCGGAAGAGCAGCAAATGCTTTTAACCACGGAACCAACTTTCTGCTCTTACACGTGTATGTTTGAGACCATGGTCTCGTGTAGCCCAGGCTGGCCTTGAACTTCTGTATCTACCTTCTGAATTACAAAGGTGTGTTTCACCACACCCAGTTTATATAGTGCTAGGGATCCCCCAAGAGCTGTGTGCATGCTAGGCAAGCCCACTCACCAGCTAAGCTATATCCTAGACTCCCATGCAAAGTCTTAATGGCAGATAACAAGCCGTCATTTCCTGGCTGAGTGAGCTTTATTTTGCCACCTGAGAGGTAGAGATGAGGCATTTGACCTCACAAAGTAGAAAGAACTTCCGATTCCATAGATGGAGCAGGGGAACCTTGCTCCAGTGAGCAGACTTGGGACCTTGGAGTGTCCCAGGAGCAGAGGACCTCAGAAAAGTCCTAAAGGTAGATGATAGCTCATACCTGTCATCCCAGCCTGGGCAACAAAGACTCCTGGTGCCTGGCCTGAGCCTGTGTGTCCATCCTTTTGCCTAGAAATACAAAACCTGTCTCCGATGACTCTAACTGTGGAGGGGCCCCCCAGCATCCTACCGAACTACCAATTGCTTCTCCATACCTCCGAGGAAGAGGCGAAGAAGATAAGAGTGTACTGGTCTCAGAGTAAGTCCCAGCCCTACTCCACCTTGGCATGCCAGCCAGGTGGTGGCCCTATACTTAACCTCTAACAGGGTGCCTAGAAGAAGCTACAGTTGCTGGTTACAGGCTGTGTGGCCAGATCTGTGTTGCAAGGGCTATCTGGCTCCCACCTTGACCAGAGAGTAAGTTTATACACACCATGGGTTAGCCAGTCCGTAAGAATGATGCCTAGCCTCGGGTATCTCATAGCTGGGAAAGGAAAAATGCATTTGAGCTGATAGGACACCTTGTAGAGAGAGATCCCCAAGTTAACTCCTACTTAGGGGGATCTATTCAAAGCAAACTTAAATTTGTGTGTGGGTAGCCAGTCAGTGGTGGCTCACACCTTTAATCCCAGCACTTGGGAGGCAGAGGCAGGCGGATTTCTGAGTTCAAGGCCAGCCTGGTCTACAGAGTGTGTTCCAAGACAGCCAGGGCTACACAGAGAAACTGTTTATTGGTGTCCTGCCTACCTGCTTGTCTAGGAGCTGTGTGTGTCTGCAGAGGCCCAGCAGAGATTGTGAGATTCTTGGTTAGGTGGTTGTGAGCCTGCAGTCTGTGTAGATGCTGGGACTTTAACCTGGATCCTCTGCAAGGAGTGGCCAGTGTTAACCACTGGACCATCCTGTCTAGCCTGGAACCACCTTTTTAGTGAAGACCTCACTCACTTCAGTGAAGTTTTCAGAATCTGGTGACTCAAAAGGCAGAGTGACAGTGGTCATGCACATTCCATGTGGCACTCCATCCCCTGCTCACTCCCATGAAGACAGTGGCACATGCTGTTTGCTGTCCAGGTTGATTGTTGGGCCTGGGAAAATGATCACAGTGATACCAGGGAGCTTTGGTTGCTTAACTGTCTGGTAATCGGGTAACTTCCAATGAGAATGACCTGTGTGGAGTCTAGCTACTAAAGACCACCTGGTATGTGGCCACTAACATTTTAGATGTCTTCTGTGGTTCCTCATTTGGCCTAAGAAACTGAAATGGGCTTCATTCATGATGGGCCGAGGCAGGGCACCACAACTCAGTCTCTCTAGAAATGCCTTTGGAGGGATCATCACCCATCCCCGTGTCAGTGGCTGGCATGCTGGTGAGGCTGCCAAAGGCCATCTCTGCATGAGTGTCACCTCTAGGGGCTTGGTTACAATTCTCCCCCAAGGTTGGTTTTATAAACTCAAGTGTCACTCAAACTCAATGCTTGAGTTTGGTTTCTGAGTCTCGACGCCCAATGTGTCTGTCGTAAGCCTTCAAAACCGTGTTGGTGCTGAGGCGGGGGAGGTAACTCAGGGAAGCACTTGACACGTAACGTGGATTACCAGAGTTCAGATCCCAGCACACGCTGAAGTCTAGTTGAGGCATGACAAACATCTAGAACCCCAGAGCTGAGGTAGATGTCCGAATCCTTGAAGCATGATGATTGGCCACTCTAGCCGAATCGGTAAGTTCCTGGCCCAGTGAAAGACCTTGTCCCAAATAAGATGGTGGTTGAAGATGCCATCTATGCCAACATCTGGCCTCCACTTGCATGTGCGAACACACGCAAACATACATAAATACACATAGCATGCCAGTGTATTGGGTGGCTCTTTACAGCTGACAGTCCCTGAGCCTTCAGCTCTGATCTCTGCTCCCATGTCAAGATGGGTCACAAGCCTGCTGTGCTCAACTGTTGGAATAGTAATATCAACCACGAAGCTTTAACTGGTCACCCCCTTTTTATCTGTCCTATAAGGCACTTCGGGCTATGAGCTGGTAGTGGGACCTGACAAACCTGTCCATGTCCTGCCTACCTTTGAGAAGCACGGGAAAGAGACCTTCTATATAGAAGCCATGGAGTTCCCGTCTCCCAGCTTCTCGGGCCTGATCTCCTTCTCTGTCTCCCTAATAGAAAAGGCTCGTGACCAGGTATGCCGCCGGGTCAGCCAGAGTCCCTGGGCTTGGTGGAGGGAGAGCCACCGTGCTCTGGCAGGGTGCTGAGGAGTGTGTGGCTCTCAGTATAGCTAGGGGTGAAGCCGTGGAAGGCAGTGAGCTCCAAGGGTGGGTTCAGATGAACAGTGGGGGGTGCGAAGGGAAAGATGGCGGATGGAGCCAGGTCCTGATGGAAACCCCATCATGCATTGCAGTCGATCCCCGAGACCCCACTCTATAAGGATACAGTGATGTTCCGGGTGGCGCCTTATATCTTCATGCCCAGCACCCAGCTGCCTCTGGAGGTTTACCTGTGCAGGTAAGAGCGCCTGAAGCCACTTGGGCAGTATATATCACTAGCATCTTCCTCTCCCTCCTTCCTCCCCCCCTCAACCCCCCAGGCCAGCTGGGAGACTCAGTCTTTGGACAGTTGCATAGGATGTCAGCATAAATGTTGGGCCCGGGCCTGGACTAGAATTCCAACTAGGACACTTCCCAATTGTGACTCATGAGTGTGGTCAAGTCTTAAGGGTCCAGTTTGTAAAATAAGATCTCTTGACATCAACTTCCTAAATACCACTCTGTGCCCAAGGAATGAACATCCAGTGTGGATCCATGAGTGTTGGTGCTCTGTATGAAAATGTAAAATCCCAAGTTTTTCCTGGTGTGGAAATCCCAGCACTCAGGAGACAAGAAGTAGGCTAGTCTCCTCAGCAAGTTCCAGGTCACTAGGTAGTAACAAAAACCCTTTTTAAAAAAAGTTTCCAGATATGCCTGTGTCTCCATGCCCTTACAGATAGGATGACCTCATTGGCCATCTTGAGCTGCTTAGTTTCTGGTTGTCCCTTAGGGAGCAAAACAGTCATTCAATAGTTTGAGCAGAGGAGCCCATACCAGTGTAGATAGAATAAATGGCATGCACAGAGATGATCAAAAGGTGTGAACAGGGTTGAATCATCACTGGCCTGTCTAGCATGGCCTGTCAGAAAGTCTAAGCCAGTGACCTATGCTGAGGTTAAGGAGACAGTTGTTGCTCCATCACTTTATGTGCAGAAAATGGCCCCTTCCCTCGCCTTCTCCTTGGGACAGGGAGTATGACTGTTTTGAGGACCTTGAAATCACAGTGGGGTTCTTGGTGGTGACAGGGAGCTACAGTTGCAAGGCTTTGTGGACACAGTGACAAGGCTGAGTGAGAAAAGCAACGTCCAGGTGGCATCCGTCTATGAGGACCCCAACCGCCAGGGCAAGTGGCTCCAGGTAACTGACACCCACCTGGGATGATCTAGCCAGGGAGGCTTGGCACATGTCACAAAATGACCTTGACAGTGAACCAGCATGCCACCAAGGCATGCTTGCTTGTTAAGGATAATCGAGTCCAGGCCCTTTCCAGATGCTGGAGCCAGGGTATGTGGGATGTTGGGATCAGAGCTGGCTTGGCTTATGGTTCTGCCGGGTCACTCTGCTCCAAGAACATCTGAGCACTCACTAGAGGCTGGTGTGCCACCAGGGGCTGGAGATAAGGACAGATGCCTTCACTCCAGCCAGACCTGAGCTCAAGTGTTGAGAGAAAGGGGGACAGATATATATATCCTTTATCAGGTCATTTGGGTAAGCTGAGGAGGCATTCTGATGTGTCAAAAGCCAGGCACTGTTGGAGCTGGGCTGGGGGCCACCAGTTCTTCAAGTGGTAGAGCTGTTGACATGGAGGTTGCAATGTGGGGCATGCATAGGAGAACAAGGAGTTCATCAGAGGCAGGTGAGAGTCACACTGTGGGTGAAGACTCTTCCAGCAAAGTACAGAAGCCAAACAGCCAGGCAGTGGTGGTGCACACCTTTAATCCAGCACTTGGGAGGCAGAGGCAGGCGGATTTCTGAGTTCGAGGCCAGCCTGGTCTACAGAGTGAGTTCCAGGACAGCCAGGGCTACACAGAGAAAACCTGTCTTGAAAAACCAAAAACAAAAAAGCCAACACAAAGCAAGGTGGGGTTCAAGCCAGAGTTGAAAGGTCAAGGGCTAGGCATGTAGCTCAGTGCTGGCTGAGTAGAGTCCCAAGTTCAGTCCCCAGCAATGTGTAGACTGGGGTGTGGGGGTGGTACCAACTTGTAATCCCAGCACTTGGAGTGAGGGGAGTGGGGGGGATTGAGAATCCAAAGCCAGCCTCAGATAGCAAGTTTAAAGGCTTATATGAGACTTGCTCTCAAAGGACCTCCCCTGTCTACACACCCCCGCCCCCAAAACAGTCCCTTGGCTGAGATGCAAGGAACTCTGGTTGTGGGGGATCTGCTAGAAGGTATCCTAGGGCAGGTCAGAGGTCACAGTGACTGTCTGAAGATAACCAGAAACCAACTGACTTGGTTTGCAAGCAGAGCTGGCAGGCCTGTCAGTGGCTTGGAAAGTTGATGGATTCTCAGTCTTAAGCCAGAAGGTGAGATATCAAGTTGAGCAAAGCCTCTGGGCAGAGTTTTGAGGGCTGAGCAGGAGCTGGCCTAAAAAGCTTCTCTTGTCAGGCTGCTCCCAGAGAGAGTGCAGCAGACACAGAAGCGGCTGATGAGAGAACTAACCTCCATCTTTGTCTCCCCTAGGACGAAATGGCTTTCTGCTATACTCAGGCCCCTCACAAAACGGTGTCTCTGATCCTTGACACCCCGAGGGTTTCCAGGCTGGAAGACTTCCCCATGAAATACTCACTGGTGTGGAGCTGGGATAGCTTCTGAAAACAGTCAACTTCTCAGGCCTGGCGTTGAACCAGGGTTGCCAGGATGTCGGGGGAGGGGGAGGTGTTGGAGGTCCCAGGTGGTCTCTGAGGGGAGAGGGAGAGGTCCATGCTCCAACGGTCAGTGATGCGCTGGGTAACACCCCATTCCCCGCCGGGTCTCCTCCTAGAGCCCTGGTGTTGGCTACATGATCCAACAAACTGAGGACCACCGGGTGGCTAGCCTGGATTCCATTGGGAACCTGATTGTATCCCCACCTGTCAAGGCTCAGGGCAAAGACTACCCACTAGGAAGGATCCTCATTGGTGGCAGCTTTTACCCCAGGTGAGCAGAGAGACCAGAGGGCAGGTCCAGTTCGGTAACTCTCAGGTTCCCCCTCAGCAGATGCGTTCTGCCTCTTTCTTGAAACTGAAGCGTACTTGAGCCTCTGGCTTGTGTAACAGTTGAAGTTAGAAGCAGCAAGCTTGAGGGTGGGGCTTGGGATGCAGCACAGCATTATGAATACAGCATTCTGTGTGTATGCCTGCAGGCCAGAAGAGGGCGCCAAATCTCATTACAGATGGTTGTGAGCCACCATGTGGTCTCTTGGAATTGAACTTGGGACCTCTGGAAGAGCAGCCAGTGCTCTTAACCTCTGAGCCATCTCTCCAGCCCTGGTTCTCTAGTTTAAATCCAACAGGGCTGTTGGCCCAGGAAGACGGGACTCTCATAAACATGGAGGTTGGGTAGGAATGGTGCAACTCCCAAACCAGATATCCCATATCCCTGGGCTCAGTCAATAGGATCAAGTGATTGGGCTAGGTCACAGTAAGGGCCTCGTCCACTCTTTAAAGCTTTACTTCTGTGGATTAGAACCATAGTACATGCGGAGCTCAGCAACTCTCAGGAGTCTGCCCTCTACTCTGAAGGTCCTAGGGATTCAATATGGGTCCCCAGGCTTGGTGACAGTGTTTATCTTCTGAGCCAGTTCATTGGCCCAGAAAAAATCTTTCCAAAGCCACCCCATTCGTCGGCAAGAGCAGTCCAATGAAGTCCACCAAAGAGGTAGCTTAACTGTCAGTGCCCAAGCCACAGCATCTCAAAAGCGTCTCTTTCCATCTTCCCTTCAGCTCTGAGGGCCGGGACATGAGCAAGACCCTGCGAGAATTCGTGTACGCCCAACGGGTGCAGGCCCCTGTGGAACTCTTCTCCGATTGGCTGATGACCGGTCACGTGGATCAGTTCATGTGCTTTGTCCCTACCGATGATAAGAACGAAGACCAGAAGGTTAGTGTTAGGGACTGGAGAGGGTGCGTCTGCTGGAGACCCCAGGGACCCCCAAAGCAGGTGACTGTGGTCTCTTTTCCCAGGGCTTCCGCCTGCTGCTGGCCAGCCCCAGTGCCTGCTTTGAATTGTTTGAACAGAAGCAGAAGGAGGGCTTTGGGGACGTGACCTTGTTTGAAGATGTCAGAGCAGAACAGCTTCTTTCTAACGGTAAGGTGACTCTTGCCTCCAACCTTCCCCCTCCCCCTCAAGACCGGGTCTCTCTGTCCTAGAACTTACTCTGTAGACTAGGCTGGCCTTGAACTCAAATCCACCTGCCTCTGCCTCTCGAAGTGCTGGGATCAAAAGTGTGTGCCACCACTGCCTGTCCACCTAGTACCTTCTAGAGCAGTGGCTCTCAACTTTCCTTAATGCTGCGACCCTTTAATTACAGCTCCTCATGTTGTGGTGATCCCGACCATAAAATCATTTTCATTGATTGCTACTTCGTAACTGTAATTTGGCTACTGTTATGAATTTTTTTTTTCTTTTCTGTTTTTTGAGACAGGGTTTCTCTGTGTAGTCCTGGCTGTCCTGGAACTCACTCTGTAGACCAGGCTGGCCTGGAACTCAGAAATCCACCTGCCTCTGCCTCCCAAGTGCTGGGATTAAAGGCGTGCACCATGACTACCAGGCAACTGTTATGAATTTTAACGTAAATGTTTTCTAATGTCCTTTGGTTGTAACCCAGAGGTTAAACCACTGTTGTGGAGTCTTCATTTGTCATCCTTGGTAGAGAGGGCACAGAATCCTAAGAGCTGGTGGGACAGCCATTGTTGCAACACCTTATACCGGGCGGGGGCGATTGGGGGCACCCTAGTGTCCAGGCAGGCTCGAAGCAGTAGACCACAGTAAGGTGGCTCCACTAGCCCCAGCTGGTAAGGCTATGTGACATCCATGAGGGGCCACTGGGCTTAGTTTGTGGCACCAGAATTTCCAGGTCTCCCTTAAGGGAATATTCCCTTAAACACAAAGGGACTGGCAGAGAAGGTGTGTCCTGGGCCACCTGACAGAAATGTGACAGGAACTCAAGGGGACAAAGACTTGCTCCAGAAAGGAGAGGTGGGGGCATCAGGAGGTTCTCTAGACCTGAGTTAGAGACTGAGATATTTACTCTTGTCAACTCCTGAGCAACAGCCTGTGGTAGGGCCTAGGGATAACCTTCTTGCCACAGTGACTGAAGGTCATGGGGTAACACACCAGAAGGCAAAGGCTGCGTATGTCACCTCTAAGCTGGCACTCGAGGAACCAAGTTTGAGCTGTCGCCCACATATAGATGGGCCCCGATAAACACTTAGGTGGGCCGTGCCATACAGCTGTGCAGAGGTTTGAGGTGCCCAGCTGAGAGGGGGCTGATGTCACCATCCTACCGTACTGAGCTTGCTTCCCTTGAGCCCAGGTCGGTGGCAGTTAAACCCTGTCTGGGTTTTCTGGTGTTAAGTACTAAGACACTAGATCCAGTTGCTGGGTCAAGCTGGCCATTGATCTGCTCAGTCTCTTTCCACAGGGAGGGAGGTCAAAACCATTTCCCAAATCCTGGCTGACAAGAGTTTGCGAGAACAGAACACCTATGTTGAGGTAACGGTGTGGGGCTGTCCCCACGAAGTCCCTGTAGGACTTGCAGGGAGGATTTTGATCCTACTGGGGGTGGGAACGGCTTCCAGCCCCAGATAGACTTCAGGGGTGTAGTGGGGTGCTGTTCATTGGGTCCTTCCTGCACTTAGACTATACCACGGTGCATGGTGCCCTGGCCTCTGCAGGGCCACCTGCCCTGGCAGGGTGGGTACCTGCTGGGTATAGGACCAAGGTGGGTCCAGAGGTTTGATCTTATTTCAAACTTTAGTCAGATGCTAAGGGTGATGCCATCATCAGGGAAGTGCCCAGTAGTGTGTTGAGTGGGTGGGGGTGGCCACTTTAATCTCTAAAGGAAGAACCTGAGGTCTTAAGACTGTTTGCCTCCCAGCCCCAAGTCTGCTCATGTACCCCGTCTGTCCTACTCATTTGAGGAATGAGGTCGCTTCGTGACACTGGCGGCTGTCCAGTAAAGACTAGTGGGAGATGCTGGCCTCTTGCATGCCAGCCTTTTCTCTGAATTCACTTCTCTGAATTCAATTCACTTCACTTGCTATCAGGGAAGGCTACCACGGCCCTGCAGGACTCTTGGCTTACGAGATTTGAGCCAAATAGAAGGTTCTCTGGGACCTTTTCTGGATTTGTGTAGAATCGAGCAGCTCCTTTGTGATCTGTTCACAGTCCAGTTGTCCTTCCCCCACTTCCCTGTTCTGCAGAAGTGCATCAGCCTGAACCGCACCCTCCTGAAGAAGGAACTGGGACTGGTGGACAAGGACATCATCATGATCCCACAGCTCTTCTGCCTGGAGCTGCTGACAAATGTCCCCTCCAACCAGCAGACCACAAAACTCTTCGCAAGGCCATACTTCCCCGACATGGTGAGGACTGCTGGGCATACCTGCTTCGGACACATCTGCTTAGCCCACACTTCTTGGTGCCTTGCTGGCCATAGATAGTTCGAGATTGTATCAGATGGGTTTGGCCTGACATGGCAGGATGTAGCCCCCAGTACTAAAGATGATCATCAATGAACAAAGCTGAGCATGAGGGGGAACACATTTTGTTTTTAGATTTGAGTGTTATCTGTATACACAGCTGCTTGCCAGAAGAGGGCATCAAAGATAGCTGTGAGCCACCATGAGATTGCTGGGAATTGAACTCAAAGACTTCTGGGAAAGCAGTCAGTGCTCTTAACCACTGAGCCATATCTCCAACCCTGGGAAGGCCATTATTTTAAGTATTTATTTTTATGTATGAGTACACTGTCGCTGTCATCAGACACACCAGAAGAGGGCATCAGATCTCATTAGAGATGGCCGCGAGCCACCATGTGGTTGCTGGGAATTAAACTCGGGACCTCTGGAAGAGCAGTCAGGGCTCTTAACCTCTGAGCCATCTCTCCAGCCCCAGGAAGGCATTCTTAAATGCTGGCTGGGATATAGGGTACACAGACAAGGCCAGAGCAACAAATCTAGAGATGAAGATGTGGTAAGTCACAAAGATTAGCTGCTGGTAAGATTTGCTGAGAAACACTGGCACACGCTGGAAAGCTAAGCAAATAGATTTCACTGAGACTGATTTTGATTAGTGATGCCCTACACGGACAGGCTTTAGCAGTCTGGCCAACCCCAGGGAGTGATGTGTGGTTTTTTGCCAGTATCTAATTCTATGTCCCTAACCCCCACCACCCACCAGGAAGGGTGGGTGGGTGGGATAGCTTTTCAGGACTGATCCCTGCTTGACCCTAACTCTTAAACAGCTGCAGATGATTGTGCTGGGCAAGAACCTTGGAATCCCCAAGCCCTTTGGGCCCCAAATCAAGGGCACCTGCTGCCTAGAAGAGAAAGTCTGCGAGTTACTGGAGCCCCTGGGTCTCAAGTGTACCTTCATTGACGATTTTGACTGCTACCTGGCCGACATGGGGGACGCCTGTGCCAGTGTCATCGTAAACCGGGTGCCATTTGCATTCAAGTGGTGGAAGATGACCCCATAAACCCTGGGCTCTGGTGTGGCCAGTCGGCCCCGGAGTAAATGGCTGTTACCATATAGCACACAAGCGGTGTGTGGGCATTGTTGTTGCACTGGGTGGAAGGGACAGAGCTGGGGAGTTAGGTCTTTCAAATCTACCAGGTTGACACCTCTGGAGGGGAGAAGGGAAGAGAAAGCAATGTGTAAACAGACTTAATAAAGCATGGTGTTCTGAATGAATCTTATGGGAAGCTGCCTGCCTTTGCAGAAGGGGCAGCTAAGGGAGCATGCCCCATCCTCCAACGGCTGGTGCCTTGAGTCGATGTCCCTTCTGTATTTATAATGGAAAGTATAGCTGAACTTAAAATGCTTTGGGCTTGAAGTGGCTAAGCTACACTTCAGGCGTTGAGGAGGAGAGGGGCCATCCCCAATGCCACTACAGACAGGGTCTAAGCAGAGACCGGCATCCTGGCAGGCAGCTGGCCCCAGCAGCTGGAAGCACTCTGATCTCCTTGATCTGTCGTGTGACAGATAAAGGTTGCAGGGTAAGCTCATGCTGGCTCTCAAAGCCTGCATTCTCCACTCTAGCGCCAGTCTCTCGTCTCACTGCCTGTGTCAAGGGCAGGTGCTGGTAAAAGCAAAGGGGTCCCTACTGCCCTTGGCAAACCTGAAAACAATGGTTCTTATCCTGAGTCGGGTAGAGCAGGGTCTGGAGCCAGCAATGGCACCCACCACACCCCCACACCCCTAAGGCTTGTAGGTAGCAGGGGTTATATACTTGTGGCCTTGCAATCTGATGGAGCAAGGGGTTGAAGGGCCTTTACCCCGAGCTGTCCTGCAGAAGTTTCCTGCCATGCATCCCTATCCTACAAGGACTGAACCGGGGGGGGGGGGGGGGGGCAGCGTTTGACTTCGAGCTATTAAGTGGAGACAACTGCTCGGGGATAGGTGCGTGTGGGTTTTGCCATCTGTTCTGGCCTCTGTGACATGCAGTTTCTTGCTCTTAGGTGATGCTGCAGAGAACTTTGTGGCCTTGGCCCCTACTTAGTCTGGACCCCAACATGACAGTAATTTCTAACGTTGAGGGCATGGGTCTAGGAAGGAGGATCCCCATGTCTACTTGCATTCCTGGATGGTCAGTTGTATGTCTAGATCCATCCCTAGAGCCAGAGTACTGAGCCCAGGAGAGGTACAGCACTGTCTGCCCTGGCAGGGTTCTTTCCTTGGAGACTCACCTATTTCTGTTGAGGTCCCTGACCAAATTCCTGCATGGGCCCTAGCAGGCTCATGCTGAGCCTGGCTGTAGGCCCCCTGGGCTCCAGCAGCATAGCCCTTGCGACATCTGATGCAGCTATCTTCCATAGCCTACCAATCGAACACCTAGAGAAGTGGCTTCTCAAAACTGGATGCAAGCAATTCAAGAGTAGACTTCCATTTTGTAATAGCTTCTTGGGGTCTGGCTTATGAGTGGCTGTGTCAAAGCCAGTGGCCACTTGGCATTAAGAGCATACTGTTCTTAGTGGGGAAAATGTACACCATATCTGACTAAAGATTCCGTGCCTCCATGTCCTGGCCAAACGATTGGGAAGGACCCAACCTGGCTGTAAGACCCCAGAATATAAGGCCAATGTTAATTCACCTCTGGGTAGGGAGACCATCCGAGGGACCCCACCAAGGACATGTACAACTTGGAGCCACAGTGCCCAACCTGAGTGTGATTTGAGTAAGGTGACAATCCAAAGCCACTTATGTGACCCCCACCTCCAAAAGGTCTGCTTCGTATTTTCCCTTTGGAGACAGGGCCTCAAGCTGCCCAGGCCAGCCTTGAACTCCCTTGAGGGCTGAAGAGATGGCTCAACAGGTAGAGACACATTAAGCCTGACAACCCAAGTGTGATCCCTGGGACACACACAGTGGAAGGACAGATTGCCATCTTCACGACTGGTTCTACCACATCTAGGTAGATGCACACACAAACGTAAAATCTGAAATACTAATTCTCCTGCCTGAGTGCTGGCATGTGTGTGTACCTATATTGACAGTGAGGGGTGTAACCTAGTATTCTGGTTATGTTCTGGTGTGATGTACAAGCACCTCACTAGAACGAGCCTAGCACAACTTCTTAGCACCAAGCCCTGGGAGTCCTGTTTTTCTTGAAACACTTACAGGATGGAAAAGGTGGCCTGGTGGTTAACATCTGCTGCTGTTCTTCCAGAGAACCCACACAGGAGCTCATGACCATCAGTAATCCCAGTACTAGGGCTCTGTTGCGGAATGGTTTGTTACTTGGGTTAATTTGGCTCCCAAAATGATGGGGAATTCACACATCTACATGTAAGTCGTTGAGGGTCGCTGTCTCCAGTTGGTTCTGATTGGCAAATAGTCAGCAGCCAATGGCTGGGCAGGGGGACAGAGACAGGACTTTAGATTTCCCAGGCAAGGGAACCATGGGAAGGATTTAGAACTACTATCAGAGAAGCAGAAGGACCAAGGCGTGAGAAGTACAAGATGGAGACAGCCAACATGTGAGAGTCAGGGATTGGGGTGGGGGGGCTGTAGGCCTGGGTCGGGGGCAGCCAAGATGGAATATAGGTTCTAGAAATAATTTAAGGATGCTGGAGGGGAGAGTGTGTTGGCTGTGGGGAGGTTTAGAAGTGCCCAGGGTACATTAAAATAGAAGGCTGTGTCTTTTATTCTAGACTCTAGAGCATCAGGGTAAGTTCCTTGTTATCTGCCGGGGAGATTAGATCAGACTTATGAACTACCACAACAGGGCCTCTCCATCTTCTGGTCTCCGGGAAGTCCATGACACATGGTACAGCTGCATATGAAAGCAAACCCACACATATACATAGCAACAAAGCTTTAAACATGGAGATCACGGGCTCTGCTCTGCCTACCCTTGCTGACTCTGAATCTATGGTCCCTCTGTCCAGTGACTACGTAAGGCTGCGCCCTTGGGCCTCTCCAAAACGAGTCCACTGGGAACCTGAGTCTTGTATGACCCCCCGCAGCACCTACCTTCCCAACAGGCGTAAGCATTCGAGGGCAGATTGTCACCCCCAGCTATCCCATCCTAAGTAGCTGTTGGTGACTGTTGTCGGCTAGGGAGGCTGCTGGCTCTTCAGACACAGCTTCGGTAACTAGCAGGACCTAGACCTTGCAAGGACGGCTTGTAAAAGTGATTCTCTGCCTGTGGGTCCCAACCCTCCGGAGGCCGAATGACCCTTTCACAGACCATTGGAAAACACAGTTGTAGTGGCTGTTCTTAGTTGTCAACTTGACTTTATCTGGAGTGAGTTACAAATCCAGGATTAGAGGGCTCATCTGTGATCTAGATCTTGAGTCTGGAAGACAGAAGTTTCAGGTGTGGTGGTGCGCACACCTCTGATCTGGGCCACACCTGCTGCTGGAGACCTACATAAGGACACTGGAAGGAGGAAGATTCAATCTTCGCCTGTGAGCCTCGTGGGACTAAGCGACTGCTAGATCCTCAGGTTTTCATTCACAGCTACTGCTGACCATTGTTGGGGAGTTGGACTACAGACTGTTAAGTCATTAACAAATTCCCTGACTATATAGAGACTACGAGTTCTGTGACTCTAGAGGACCATGACTAATACAACAGTTATTGACATTAAAATTGGTAAGGATAGCAAATTAGTTATGAGGTCACTCTGTAAGTAATTTTGTGGTTGGGGGTCACCACAGGAACTATATTAAAGGGTCTCAACATTAGGAAGGTTGAGAGGCACTGCTATACAAAAGAGGGGTCTCTTCAGCTCTGCAGGAAACTTCCAAAGGCCACTCCTGGAAGGTGGCCAGGGGAAACAACCAGAACCTCTCAGGGTGGGTGTGCCCACCAAGCTTCCCTGTAACCAAGCTCACAACCGCCGGTCTACAACTTATTTTCCTCTACAAAACAGGAAGGAACAATGACCCGACTTAGAGACTGTTGGTGTACAGGAAATGACAGCCAGGATGTGCAATAGCCCCAGAGACATCGGTCCAAGCATCAGTCCCGTGGCATAAAATAAAAGGCTAACCTTACAGCGCCCCCTGGTGGGCAACTGGCCAAAATGAAGGGACCAGGGACCCTCTGAACCTTTGTGAAGTTTGAAGTATGTGGTTACAAGTGCTCATAGTAGGATTGCATCTTGACAGACTGACTGCTCATGCAGGTGGTTAGAAGTAACTAAGTGTGAGAATGCTTGTTTATCCAAAACCCAACAGAGCCCAAGTCCTGAACACTTTAGGTCAAAATTACATTTAAGTGGATGTGATGGCTCACACCTTTACTGCCAGCACTTGGTAGGCAGGGGCAGGTTGGTAGGCATGTTTTTGTATACTGCATAAAGGTATCCTTGTGTTGCTCAAAAATGCTGATTTCTCAGCCCCCACATCTTGTTTCAATCCAGACGTGGCATTGTAATGCTTAATCAAGAATCTCCTGTCTCTCCCCCAGTCAGGGGAAAGAGAGGGTCAGAGAAGACAGCAAGGGAAGAAATTCCAGAAGCAGACAGCTAGAAACATATTTAAAAGCAAGTATCGGAGCTGGGAGGTAAGCCACATTAGCATCACGGGCTAATAGTCATTTAACTGCCCAGGTACTGGGGTGCAACTTGAAATGAATCTTGGTTTCTGTGTGGTTACTGGGGATTAGCAAAAGTGAAGGAATATAGCCACCAGATTCAGCTTACCTTTATAGTAAAAATAATCCATTTGACAGGAGGTAGTCTACACCTCTTCAAGGCCCACCTAGTCTACACTACACAGAAAATGCCAGCCCAGAGATGGCTACACAGTGAGACCCTGTCTCAAAAACAAAACCCAAACCCATTTTTAAACACACCTACCTCAAGGAATGTCAACAGCCAGCCACGCTTAGCATGATTAACCACCTAGGGCTGAGCAAAATTTACGATGAGGGTTGAACACCTCACATATGCTAGGCACTGGAAAGGTGGAGGCAGGCTGCCAGCCTGGGCTACACATGAGACTTGTCCAATGCACAAAATCTAAAAACCAGCTCCTGAGCTGGGAGCATGTGTTTCGGGGCTGTGTTCAACCCTGGTTGGAAAGCCCTTGGTGGCTATCCCATGGGCCTGTTGTGGCTCTCTGCACCTTTCTAGCCCAGCATGAAGCTCCCCAGGGGGTTGCCTTCACCCTCTTTGGTCGCTTTTCAGGGGCATGGGCACAGGGCTGGGGACGTCCACACTACTCAAGAGGAAACACGAAAGCCAAGGCAGAGTAAACAATGACGCCGTTTATTTAAAATGTTTACTCCAAGAAATATAGATGTAAAAAAAATAAGACAATTAACAGCACTAAACCAGGCGCCTTCAACCGAATCCCACCGTCTTCGTTCACTCCCTTCGAGTTACCCTCTGTTGATGACCAGAAGAGTTCAGGAACCCCCAGGCGGCCAGGGCGGTTCCTTCCCAGGGCTTCCTACCTTGCTCCTGTTCTAGAATTTCCCATGGGAAAGCTCAGTGAGAATTTTAGCCTAAACGGAGGGGGCTGTAGCCTGGCACGAGGCTCTCTACCCATAAGACACTTTCTGCTCATCCACTGCAGGGCTCTAGCCAGGGGGGCTGACTGCTGGCTTTAGTTTGCTCCCTGAAGATGAGCCCAGCTCAGCTCAGGGCTACTGTGTCCTCAATCCTCTTGGTGACCACACAACTAACTCCAGGACCTCCAGGACAGAAGGAGCAGACCCTGAACAGCACTCTCCAGACAGACCAGGGAAGGCTCCGGTCCCACACGGGAAGTGAGGGCGGGGTCTGGAGTGACCTGGACAGAGCAGGTTAGTTTTGCAGAAGCCCTGCCACTACAAAAGCTTGTCTCTGGACTAACTACAGCTGGACACGTGATGGGAGACAGTGAGAACTCGGACCCTTTCTGGCAGGCCACGGCACAGGCCTAGACAGACAGACAGACACCTTGCAAAGCCAGAAGCTGCTGTGAAGCGGCAGGGTGAGGAAAGCAACAGACTTGGTCACTTTTTGGCATTGTAACAGGGTCGGTAACAAGAGTTACAACAGCAAAGCAAAACCATAATCTCAAGGCCAGAATTTGACTTTCCCATCCACCCAACTCACACTTCGATCCTTAGCTCCCTTCCCCCGAGCACCACTGAACTAATCCCAGTTAAAGCAGTCAAACCAGCCCAGACCCTCCGGAAACCAAGGCCCCAGCCGGAGCTGCTGCCACACTCGGGCCCAGTGAGGAGGATCTAGGAAAGGCACCTCGGAACTCAGCCACCAAGTCAATACCAGAATGGGCTCAGCAGAGGGCACTTGGGGGATGTGGTGACAGTCACAGCATCTGCACTGACACGCACATGGGGCAAGGGATTTCATCAGGAATCCCAACTATTTGGTACCAGAGCCAGCAAACGCAAGCGGCCGGACAACATTGAGGCCAGGACAAGAGTGGTCAAGTCTCAGAACAGGGTGGCCATCCCAGGCAGAGGGGACAGCAGGAGCAGACAGGCAAAGCACGCAGGCGGCAACGGTGGGTCACAAGAGGACCGAGGACACATTTGACTGCTGGCTAATCAATCTCTAACTGCCCACCCTGTACCCCATGGTCCCTATTCTCATTTGGACTTGAGAGCTAAAGTAGATACAAATGGCTAAACAGACCCCAAAGCCCCACCAGGGGGAAGACAGCTGGCTCTACAAATGCTTCGGCCAAAAGGCCCATGTGGGCCTTGCAGACAGCAAGCCAGCAATAGCTATAAGGGGAGGAGGCAGAGGCAGGGCCCACAAGCAAGTGACCGGGTCTCTCAAAGCGGCAGGCAGGCGGGAATCTGGGTGGAGACCGACAGCCAGGAACTGGCCTAGCGGCTGCTGGTTCCTAAAAGAGCCATTTCTGTCTGGGAAAGTGGCAATCCCTCTCCCACGTGGCACCCACTCGGATCACAATGCTAATTATGGCTGGAATGGGAGGGCTGGACAAGGAGACTCAAGAGTGGGGAGAGAAGAAATACAACTTTAAAAAAAAAAAAACAACCTAAATCGCTCAGAGCTCCTGCCTATCTCGCAGAAAGGCAGCTGGCTATGAACAAATGTTTTAATCAAACATTGAGGGAGAAACACTTTGGAAAGCATACAGAAAAGGTAGTTAACGTTGAATCGCTTGGAAACGGAACCTCAGGGAGGCTAACCCAATGCACCCTTGGTCAACTTTTGCTTCCTAAATTCCTTGTCTGACTTCTGGTCCCAGTGCACGTGGAAAGAACAGCTGCCACAGGGGCCGGCCAACCTGCTCAGAGGGTGCGTGGGGTGTACTCAGGCAGTCTCTGCAGCTTCTCCTTCTCAGCGTCGCTCTCATCTCGAGCTATCACCAAGGAGTGTGAATAGCCCATGGCCACCTGTGGGAACAAGCCGGTGTGCACAGGCAGGCCTCATCATGTATGCCGGACACTCACGTGCTGGACTGGTTCAATGAGGGTCAGCATGGAGGGAAACTGGGTCTTGGGAAAGAGAAGAACCCTTTCCTACCTTTCAGGACTGTGACCACCCAAGCCCCATCCCCAGGCCCACAGAAGCTCAAAGAGCCCTCATTGGGGTGTAGCTCCACAGTGTACTTGCCCCCAAACACAGGCCAAAATGCTGCTCAGGCCAGTGGCAGGGATCTCACTTGGGGGGGCAGGGGAGGAGGCGTCTGACCACAGCCCCAGTGGTAGGGATCTCAGTTGGGGGGAGGGGAGGCGTGTGACCACAGCCCCAGGATCTTCATGGGGACGGCCAGCAATCCTCTGCCTCTTTCCTGTTGAGGGCTGTACCCTTCTAACGCTCTATACAAAGACAGCGACACCACCAACACAAACAGTGGGACAGGCGCAGGCCCCTCACCTGTTCGGAGAAGATGCCATCCAGAGTCTTCACCTCCTGAGCTGCAGTCGAAGACTTGGGCTTGTGGTCCCCATATCCCTGCAGAGATAACAAGAAGTAATGACAAAATACCACTGTGGCAAGTTCCAACAGAAAGGAAGGACACGTTCCAGGTCTGTCAGCCACTGTGGATTAGGGACAAAATGTGCAGAGCACCTGGTGACGGTGTCCACAGCAGTCAGACCTACACAATCATAATCAACATGCTGAAACATGCCAATGCACACCAGCCCTGACAACCCTTGACCAGGAGGAAGGAGCTGTCAGTGACAACTTCAGAGAAGTTTAAAGTGGCCAAGAACTGCTGGGGAATACTGGGTCACAGCAAGGGCAGATCCCCAAGGCCTGTCCAGCTCCTCCAGGCATGTCCCCCTTCCTGGCCAAGGCTTCCCATGTCCACTATGATAAAGTAGTGTTTACGAGTGCTTAAAACAGGAAAAAAACATTGTGTGTGTGTGTGTCTGGGTATTTTGCCTACATGTCTGTACCACTTGCGTGTTATGTATCTGCAGAGGCCAGAAGTGGGCACTGGATGCCCTAGAATTGAACCTACAGATGTTATGAGCCACCATGTAGGCTCTGGAAATCAAACCTGCATCCTCCACAAGAGCAGGCAGTGCTCTTAACGGCTGAGCCAACTCTCTAGCCACCGAAGATCAAGAATTTTCAAACAGGGTCTTGCCATGGAGCTCAGGCTGGCCTGCAAAGTCACTAGCCACTGACATTCTACCAAGAAGGCCATTTCAGATGCTCCCCCCCCCCCAACTATCCGTCAGTCAGGTGTAGTGAACACATTTTAATTCCAGCACCTGGGAGGCAGAGAGCCGGCAGATCTCTGCGAATTGAGGCTAGCCTGATCTACATAGTGAGTTCCAAGCCATCCAAAGCTACTACATGAATTGCTGTCTTGAAAACAAACAAATACTCAGCATCCGTCCTCTGAGAAACCAGAAACAAAGAAAGGTCCGCAGTCTCTTTGCTGCCTTACAAGGGATCCCTTGGAGCCCAGTGACAACTTGAGGGACAAGGACAGCCCTGTTTTCTCGAGTCCAATGAGAAAACCTCTACTCCCAAAAGGATGTTAGAGAAAAATCACTGAAGCGCCAAGGGCCAGGCCAGGGTGGTGGCACATGACTTTAGTGCCAGCACTCGGGAGGCGGAGGCAGAGGCAGAGGCAGGCGGATTTCGGAGTTCAAGGCCAGCCTGGTCTACAGAGTGAGTTCTAGGACAGCCAAGGCTACAGAGAGACCCTGTATCAACAAAACAAAACAGAGTCAAAGGCCAGGCCTTTGAGGGTGCAACCCTGGTCACAGGAGATACACAAAACCCATAGCCAACCTTGGCCTCCTCACAAAGGTTACAGTGCAATGAGCTACGGGAACTATGGACAAGACAGACGGACAGTAAGGAGCAAGGGCAGTGGCTTCCATCCTTACTTCAGTCACTGCTGAGAACAACCTAGTAACCAGATTTGAGAAAAATGAACAAAATCCTCCAGACACCTGTGTGACTGGTCTAATGATACCAATCCACAGAGCACAAACCCGTGGCCCTGTCTGCCTATGAAGCACAAAGTCTGGAGGTCATAGGAACCAGGGTGACTCATGCAGCTTAAGAAGACACCGTTCGTTTCCTGTGAGTGTGGACAACTGGTCCCAACTGCAGGAATATGTCCCTTTACTGTACCCCCCCCCCCCGCAAGGCCAGCCACCAGCTAGGGCAGTCTTAACACTTAAAACCAAATGGGACCCACTGTTGGTGTCCCTTAGTGGATAAGGACACCATCCACCTATCCGCATCCCTGTTCTCAGGCCAGTCTTGGCTAGTTCCCTCTTCCCAGGCCCTGCCATGGCTCACCAATTCCCCGAAGGTTGGCGATGGACCCCAGCTGATGGTACTCTCGTCAGCTGCTACGATGATGCTGCTCTTCCTGCAAACAGGCAGATGCTGTCACCACCACCCAGAGACCAGGACATCCCTACACAGTGTTAACATGCCCACCTCCATGCTAACTCAGTACGGCGTGAGTGGTTCTTCCCAGACAGGGGGTGCCACAATTGTTTGCAGATCAACACCAAGCCCAGGGCCTCACTGCCCATCTCTGTCCTGAGGCTCTCAGAGGGGTTGGGGGACAGACAGGGACACAAGGACCAGGAAGCAATAGCTCAGAGCCAAACTAACTCATACACATGCACATTTGTCACCTCTACGTACTGGGTGACTTGGCAGGCATCCTTCAATAAAAATACAAAGTAAAGGTTCCCTCTCCTTGAGCTGGGTTGACAAATTAAAGCCTACAGTTTCCAAGCTGAGGGAAAACTGCCAACCTCTGCTTTTTTTCTCCCCAAACTTTCAAAATTGCTTTCTGTGAAGGAAGGAGCCGCCTGTCCTAGCACCTACCAAGCCTGAAATCTCCCCTCTCCCCCACAGTTTTGGGGGTTTGGTGTCTCCTATGTCTAGCCAAGAAGACTCAGAATCAGCAGGCACAGAGCCATCCTCAGCAAACAGGCACACAGAGAATCCAAGACTCACAGGAAGGGACACATACCATGTGCCCTGGATACAGCCACTTACCCGCAGGCAAGGCTCCGGATCCGCCAGCCACAGAGGTCCTGCACTGCTTTCGGGTACATGGTAGACTCTCGGGAGGTATTGGTGGCCCCCCAGAAAAACAGGCCACCTGGAAAGAAGCAAAGCACAGTAGTGTCATGAGCAAGCATCTCAGAACACCAACGTGAGGGGCAGCTGCTTAAAAGGGCACCGCAGAGACCAAGCCAGGAAGGGATAGACATGGCTGTAGGTTTGTGGGAGCAGCTATCCCCAGGGGGAAATCCCAGCACCTGGCTCTAACCATGGGGACCTAAGAAGTTAGACAGGGGACAGGCACTGACCCACTTCACTGACGGCGAAGGAGCAAGTATAGCCGGCATAGATCTGGGTTGCACCACGCCCCGGAAAGTCAAACAGCTTCACCAGGCGAGGTACCATCTCATCCTTCTGCTCAGCATGGCCCAGCCGGCCGTAGCCACCAAAGCCCCAGGAGAAGACTCGCTTCTGTGAGTCCAGGACCAGCTGCAGAGATAGGAGACAAAAGGCTGGGACACATGGGCCACCGCCTCTGACCAACGGATTTGGGACAATAGATGGCAAAGGAAAGGACCCAAGTTCCACAGCCTACATAGCAGCCAGCAGTGGCCGGCGTGCACTCCCTTTATGAGTGTGTGATCTTCCTTCCTCTCTCTTTATGCAGAAGTCAGATGGCCATGTGCGGCAACACTGTCTAAACCACAGAAACAGGAGGGAAGGCTGCTGCCACCACTCTGTGCTTGCCTGTCACAGGTTCACACAGGTAAGGCAGGCACAGATGTGCCAGCTGTTTACAATCTGCCTTTTTTTGTGTCTTTGAAGGTTCACATCTAAATAAACACTGCAAATGTGCAACGAGCTAGCTCAGCATGGGATGGAAGGTATACAGTTCAGGGTTACAACACTGGCCCAGCACATACAAAGTCATGCGCTCCGGACCCAGCACTATACAACATGTAACATGGGTTGCCCTGACCGAGATAGAACAGTGTTCTGGTTTATGGACCTGCAGGCTAAGGACACCTGCATTAATCCACTGAGCACTGCCAAGCAGGCAAGAGGCTAGCTCTAGGACTCAACTCTTGGCTGCTTTTCTCCTGCCAAAGTAAAAGGCCCAAACCAGGCACACCTATTCTCAACAAAGGCCACGACTCGAAGAGCAAGGGACACGAAGGGCCACTGACAGGCATACATCCATTACCCCAGCACCAGAAGCAGAGGCAGGAAGATTACTTTGAGTTTGAGACCAGCCTGGTCTACACGGCAAGTTCCAGGACAGCCAGGGCCACACAGTCAGACCCGGTCTTAAAAACAAAGCAAAAAAAACCAAAACAAAACCGCCAAACCAGAGGGCCCAACAGTGAAGGTCCTTGCCTTGCAAGGCTTGATGACTGATCTGGAAGAAAAGTGTCCTGATTTACACACACACACACACACACCATAAGCACATGTGCACATGCCAAAAAAAAAAGGTGCTCATGGGCAGCACACCCACACAGCTGTCCTTCCAGTCGTTCTGCTAATGACCTTAAGGAGACACCCCAACAGCTAACCACTCACACCCTATCATACAGACAGCACATGTGTGTTATATGCTAGTGATAGGCCGCAGACACAAACGTGTATACTCATGTTTGCATGTTGTCTGGAGAGGAAAGGAGACCCAGCTGGGAGACTCACTCAGCCAAATGACAAAGCTTAAATAAGAGACACACCATAACAGTATGGCTCTCAGTCAGTGACAAAAACACAAAGCTTACTGTGTGGTTAGCGCCACAGGCCACATCACGAACCACCACGTTCGGGACAGGCAAGATCTGCCCGTCCTTGGTCTTCTCAATGAAGATGGCCACTCTCCGGGGCACCAACTCACAGTCATATTCTATCCTCTGTGCCCGGGCGATGAACTTCCCATCTGAGTTATGTCCTATGGTGAGCAGAACAGGCCCATCAGTGACAAAGGACATGGGTCCAGGGCACCACCCCCACCCCACCCCCGCCAGAAACTCAGATGCCCCGTTACTCTTTTGGGGGGGGGGGGCTGTTCGAGACAGGGTTTCTCTGTGTAGCCCTGGCTGTCCTAGAACTCACTCTGTAGACCAAGCTGGTCTCGAACTCAGAAATCCGCCTGCCTCTGCCTCCTGAGTGCTGGGATTAAAGGTGTGCGCCACCACTGCCCGGCTGCCCCACCACTGCCCGGCTGCCCCGTTACTCTCGAGATGGCAGTAACAGCTCGGAGCTGGGGAGCTGAGGACCATTCGCAGGGAAAGGATGGACAAGATCATTCAGCGCAAAATTCTATCTACGAATTGGCAGTAATTTAAGCATCCTGCAGATGTCTCATCACCCTGTGAAAAGTGGTCACAGACCGGGCAGCCTGGCACATTCCGGGCATGCTCCAACCCAGCACTGAATGAAGCCTGGCACAGGACCTCATGCCTGTGGCCCGAGGACCCAGCACTCTCTGGTTTCTTTCTCCGGTAGTATATCCCAGGATGTGGGACGAAGAGGCAGAAAGAGCAGGAAGTGAAGGCCATCCTCAGCTACACAGGAAATTTGAAGCCAGCTCTGACTACATGAACTGTCTCAAGAAAAAAAAAAAAAAGGCAAAAACGGGTAGAGGCAGGTGGATCTCAGAGTTGGAAACCAGTCTGGTCCATATAACAAGCTCTAGGCTAGCTGGAGATACATAGTCAGACACTGTCTCCAAAAAAGACAAACACCAAACAAATATAAACAGAACCACCAAACAACAAAAACAAGCTAGGAGGCCCAGTCTGGACCCAGTAGCCTCAGCCTACAACACTCTCAAGTCCCTGCCCAGGCAGGGACATCTCGCAGCCTGAGGATTGGCCATCCCGGCCAGCCAATCACTACAGTCCGTGACGTGTACCCTGTCAGCCCCTCTCCTGCACTCATGTTTGAATTCTAGAAGCAATGTCTACACAGACACAAGAACAGAACCGGGATCAGGCTTGTGTTTTGTTTTTGGAGACAACTTTCACTCTGCCGCCCCGGCTGACCTGTAACCCACGTAAACTCGGCTACTCTTAAACTTGCTACAGTCCTGCCTCTGTCCCTCAGATGCTGGGACCACAGGTGTGCGCCAGCCTGTTTCAGAGCGAACTGCCGAGAGGTTCTGTAGACGCAGGTGAAACCAGGTTCCTTACCAGACTTCAACAAGATTCAGCAGAAGACAGTGCACGCTGTACTTAACTGTCCCTCCAAAGCCACTCCACAAAGGCCATCCTACGGCCAAGATCAAGTTCCCAAAGGCAAACAGGCTGGCTGCAGTAAGATGCTTGTCTGAGGGTGCAGAGAAGCTGCGCACATAGCAGAAAGGACAGAAACGCACTTCCTGTGCTGGGCCCGGGTATGGCAGGAGGCCTGCCTGTGGCCATGGAAACCGTTTAACCAACAGCCCGGAGAACTCCGTGGTAACCAGCGGGGATGTACGTAAGGGGCGGGCCCTTCGCATTCACTCTGACTCGAGGTATATTTAGTTTCACAGAGTCACTGTTCCCCGCAGTCTACGGCCAGTGCAGTGCTCTGCTTCTGTTCTGCTTCTATTTATACGCTCCCATCTGCGCACTTCTAATGACGCTGAGACCCAGCAACCCAGATCCTGGACTGCTGCAGGCTGTTCAGACACCAGTAGGTGGCGCCCACACCTCACCTCGTGCTCAGGACTGCAGAAGGCACCAGGAAGAACTGGCTGGGAGTCAAAGGGGAAAGGAAAATGGAGATCTGGCATGGTAAGCTCTACCAGGCTTGCTGACCTCTCCTCTGCTCTGTGCAGGACGGAGTCCGGTGGGGTGAGGGATGAGCTGAAGACACACCAGCTGCCTGTCTAACCAGGATTCCCAGAACAACCTCGCTCTTACGTAACTCTCTCACTTCCAATAAAGGCTCGTTTATATGTGAAAGGGATGAAAGGGATGAGAGCTTTTGTCCTTCTGCCTGAGACTCTGACACAAATGGGTTTCCAAACCAGACTCAGTCCCCGAGTCTTCACTGACCCCCATAACCCGAGTTAACGGCAAGCTGCTCTGCTGAGCATGAGACGCACTTATCGGGTAGACGCTGCTATCTGGATCAATTACACTAACATGTGTGCACAGCCCCATGCTGCCGTCTGCCCACATTTCCAGTTAAATTACAGAGCTTTTAAGAAAGAGACCTCCATACCCAGCTGGCCATATTCAGGGCACCCAAAGGAATAGAGGTTTCCTTTACAGTCCATCAGCATGCTGAATTCAGCTCCGCAGGCCATCTTGGTAATTGGCTGCCCGTTGTACATAATCTGAAAAGAGAAGACAGCCAACTTTCAGCTCGATGAGTCTCTTCCTCATTCTGCCCTGGCATGAAACCACAGCCGCTCACAACAGTGGACTCCACAGTTCAGAAGGCTGCCACTTGAGCGGACGTGTATCACAAAGCTTAGACTATGAGGACTCTTAACTGCTGCCGACCTCCACCCTGCCAGGACAGCAGAGCCTGAGACCGTTAACCCTCCATCATCCGGTGACTCAACCACAGGGGTGGACAGAGAAAACTCAGTGGCCCCAAAGGTCACTCCTGGTACTAACACTGCTATCAGTCCCAACTTGAGGAGTAACAAGCAGGCTTCCATGCTGTCCTCCCCCCGCCCCTAGTTCATTCACAGACCTGTCAGTAAGGCATGAGCCAGATGTGAAACAGCTCAAATAAGAAAGAACAAAGACGGTGGGCAAGTGACAGACTGGTCCCACAGCACAGAGTCAGAAACCAAATGCAGAACCCAGGAAACGCCAGGCTGAGGCCCAGACAAAAGCAGCAAGCATTTAACCCGGTGGTCCAGGGGAACCCAGCACCCAGGCCCATCCCACCCTTGCTCACTCTAACTACCCAGCTGCACTGCAGAACTCACAACTACAAGGCTTAGCTACCAGACTCCCCCGCCAACCCCACCCCCCTGGTCTCAGGAGCAAGACAGGTCAGCACAGTGTCTGCAGGGAGAAGAGAGCCTTGCATCTCCACCACTGGGCTGACACACACAGGTTCTCTTCTCCACACTTGCCCTTGCAGAGCATCACTTCTCGAACCAGAGCTGGCCAGGCCATAGCCCCCAGCCTTGCCAGTACCTGAGCAGGACTTGGGACGGCATCGGTCTGGTTCCCGAGACCTAGCTGCCCCATCTTATTCTCTCCGAAGGCAAACACAGAGCCAGTATCTGCAAGAAGAGACAAAACAGAAAAGGGTGTAGGGTGGATGGTTTCAACTGGATCTGGATCAAAGCTATGCAAACAGTTCGTCCACCAGGCCAGGCACAGGGTGTGTATCTGTCCATCCCAAGGACAAGTGTGTGGAACAGAGCTGAGCCCTACCATACATAGAACTGGGTCTAGGCTACCAGGGCCACCAGGAGCCCCCTCACCGCCTTCAGCAAGTAACCATCTAACTAGCTAACCACCTAGCTAACTAACTAGCCGCCTAGCTAACTCACCAGGCATCATCTTCCTGACACTGGCGGAGGCACTCACTCCCAGACAAACCATTTTGGAGCCTTTTTGCCTTAGTTATGAAAAGAGCCGCCGTCTTACCTGTCAGGGCCAGGGTGTGGTTGCGCCCACACGCTGCCAGCACGATTGCCTCATGGCTGAGGGCCTCGATGAGTCTGGGGGCTTCCACTCTCTTGGTATCACCATGGCCCAGCTGCCCCTTTTCATTCCGACCTGCAAGGAGATCACTGCTGGCCAGGTAAGCAATGCACGGGCACGCCTGGCAGTTCCCACCCTCGTCCCTCAAAACAACCCTTCCACAAATCCCTGACACCCACTCTCTCCAGTGGCTCTGGGCCCCGTGAGAAGGGTCACCCTGACTATATCCCCACAGGAATCGGTCAGCTTCAGGACCATCCCGATCCCCCACTCCCAACCCCCCACCCCTGTCCCCATCTCTGTTACTCCAGGAAATGCCTGGTGTGCCCTGGGTACTCCACAGGCCTCAAGCTCCAGGAGCAGTTTCCATTCCTTGTAGCTGGGGCCAGTCCTCTCCTCCTCAGGAGTCTGATGCATCTAGTGTTGATCCTATCTACTTATCTATACCCCCCACACACACAAACACCTGTTGTAAGACCCAGGGGCAGGCCAGCTTTCAACCTGCCCCCCTGCCTATAGGACCACCTCTTTCTGGAGAGCCTTGTGTTGTACCGGAGACGGAGGCCTTCACAATATCTAGGAAGCCCTGATCTAGCTTAGGATGAACAAGGGGTGAGTCCCAGAACAGCTAAAGTCCTGAAATCCTACCTGGGTCCCAACAGATACAAAACAAAATCCCAAGAGGAACCCCAGGACCCTCTCTTGGAACAGCACACAAGTCACTCAACATGGAGATTAGTGAGGACCACAGGCAAGGTGGGCTTACACTTATCTCCCCCAGTGGAGAGACAGATGAGCCCTAGCACCCTGCAGGAAGCAAGCAGAACAGGTAACTGGCCTCCCTCGAAGGGGGAGCCCTCCCAGGAGATACCCATCAATTAAAGGGGCTGGCTCCAGGGCCAGCACTGGGTAGGTGCCAACTTCAAGAGGAGCCTGCCATGCCCCAAGTTCAGTGAAGGCAGGCTGGCTGCAGCTGAGGGCTCAGGACACAGCTCAGCAGCACTCTGCCTCCTGCTCAGGATGGGGTGCTCCTCGCCCCCTTCCACCAAGAGTCCAGGAAGGCTCACGACACCTCCTGGCAGGTCCCACAGCCCAGCTGCTGCACAGAGAGAGCCTTCTCTTGCTCTGGGGGAAATCACTTTTGTCACAGGGTCAGCTCTGAGATGCAATCTAGAACCTTGCCTCCAGTGAAAGAATAGAGAGAAGCTTCTCATGTTGGGGACACTGACATAAAAGGCCACGGCCAGCATTAAGGACAAAGCAGCAGGAGGGGCCACACCAACCCGGAGACACAAAACTGGGGCAGATGTTGGAATGTCACCTAAAGCCTGGGAGGATAAATTTGGGCCACACACACTTGTTAGGTTTCTTTCCGAAAGAATTATAAAATTAGCCAAGTGCAGAGAAGACGGCAGATGTTAATATATTTGGACTCTGGTGCAGCAGCTCATGAAATTAAAAAAAAAAAAAGGCTCAAACAGACCAAAATAAAAACTAGAAGCCAGCCAAAGGCTAGAAACAAATGGAGAAGCCAACTCCCTCAGCTACATGAGCCCCCAAGTCTCGGATGACGTGAGCCTTGGGCAATACTTCCTGCCCTACCTGGGAAGAAAACAGCTTAGAGTCTAGCTAAGGGAGGTGGAGACTCAGGAGGACAAAGGCCTAGTCTAAGACCTGAGGCTAGGAGCCACATGGGCTCAGCAACAGCACCTTGTAACAAGACAGGAGACATGCTAGCTACAAAGCCAAGGGTACAACATTTAGTGATAGAGCACGGACCTCACGGCACAAGGCTAAAGCAGAACAAGGGCAGGGTGAAGAGATGACTGACGGCCGGTTGGAAGGACAGCAGCATCAGAAAGACCACATTTGTTTCAAGTTCAGGAAAACATTCACCAAGGCAGAGTCAGAGAACAGGACCAGTGAGATGCTTCATGGGTAAACAGACTTGCCAAGTAAGCCTGAGGGTCAATCCCTAAAACCCACATACACAGCACAGGCAAGAACTGATGCACAAGCGTGTGTGTACATGCGCACGCGCCCGCGCGCGCTCTCTCTCTCTCTCTCTCTCTCTCTCTCTCACACACACACACACACACACACACACACACCAGTCATGGGTCCAGAGAGAAGATGACGGTCTCTTCCAGGTGACTTCAAGCCCCATGCCCCACGTCCGAGCATGTCTGTGTAACCCACCAACACTTACCCCAGCTCCACAGCTTCCCTTCTGTGGTGATGAGAAGGCTGTGGGCAGCACACGAACCCGAAACCACGGTTCGCACCCGGACTCCTGACAGGCACCCGTACCTATGGGGCCCCCACAGATTCTGACCAAGGTTGCGGTAAGCAGCTGCAAAGGAAGAATACAAATCAAACTCTGCAGAACACAGATGGGCAGGTAAGGAGCACCTGACGTTATCACCCAGGGGTGGCAAAGAACAGAAGCCTACCCAGGGTCACTGGCATATCTTCACTAATGGTGCTACTCTCTCTCCTCAGACCTACAAATGGCTGCTGGTCCCCAATCCTACAAAGCAGGGCTGGCCTTCCTATACCTCATCTGGAGGACACAAAATCCTCGGGTGATTCTGTCTACCCTCCTCCTGACAGTCTTTCTCAGGGGGGCTCAGTGCCCTCCCCTCCTTCCTCAGAACCACCTGCTCCCTTGGAGGAAGGCCTCCTTGTCACCCACCCGAGAAGTCTCACCCACACCCAGGAAGCTCGGGCTGGGGCTGGCTTCACTTCCCCAAGCATGTCCTCCTGGGTTCTCTGGGAGACCACACTGGACCTTGTACTGTACTTCTGACTTGTATCCCATCTACAACTGCCTCCACTGTGACGGGAGGCAGGGGCCACTGTCCTCCCCCTGCCAGGCAGGGGTGTGACTTTTCTTTCCCCTCCAGAGCAATGGTGGGTATCTTGAGAAGCTAGCCACAATTCAGATGGCTCAGACACAGCCTGCTGGCAGCTAATGGAAAGGCTTCCCACGGGTGGCCCACGAGGGGTCTGTCCTCTGTGTCTACCTCACCAGCACCACACGAACCCCTCCTTCCAGTCCCCTGCAGCACACCGGGGTACTCGGCATCAGGGGGCACCCTTGGGCCCTGCAGCCACCCCCCCTTCCAGTCCCCTGCAGCACACCGGGGTACTCAGCATCAGGGGGCACCCTCGGGCCCTGCAGCCACCCCACTTAAAACTTCTTTAAGACAGCATCGTTATTCCAAGGGATGAACTGAAATGATGACCTCCCAGACTGTTAAAACGAAGAGAAGCCCCAATCAGCCCTGAATCACGGAGGACAACAAACGCAGGGAGGAAAAACGGGGCAGAACTGCATGCCCACCACTCGGGAAGACCAAGGGGCCGCTGGTGGTTTCCAGGATTGTAAGCTGCAGCAGTACCCGGCATGAGCCAGAGTAAAGAAATGGCCTGGTTCTTGAACCAGTTGGCCCAGGGGGACTGCGGCTCTCCAGCATCCCTGCCTATGCCTATCTCCCCAAAAAGGGCACCATTACCAGCCACAACAACATAAGGGTATCTTTTCCACTCCAAGGACCCTCTCCCTCATTTCAATTCAGAGGGGCCCAAGTCAAAGTCACAACCTGGCAGTGGCCCTAGCTTCAGAGCCAGACTGGTAGACATTAACCCCATGATTCCCAGAGCCCCAGGACCTGGTCTTCACCATAGGCTACAGCAGGGACCACCATGCTGCCATGTAAACCGAGCTACATTAAGGGCAGAGAGCAGCGAGTGTCCAACAGACTGGGTAGGAAGCTAAGCGTCCCCTCCTCTACCTTGCCTAAGAGCTTCAGGCAGAGGTGACAGCCGCCTAACCAGACCTAAATGTTACAATTCAGTGAGACCACTCACACCAACCAGGAGGCAGCAGGACCAGTAAGTGTGAGGATGGAAGCAGGAGGCATCCTGGGATGGGCTAAGTTGGCAAGATGCCCTCAACACCACTAGCCCTGTTAGCTCTGGATGCGTGGCACAGCTTCTGGGCCACAGAGGGCACCGGAAACAGAGGGTGACGGTCAGGTCAAGGCGCCCTTGCCCTATCAGCAGGGTAATGGATACAGTAGACAACAGGAACCCTGTGTGGTCTAGCTGTGGTGGCTACTCTGCTCTCTCAGGACTGGTGTCCATGACCATAGTGAAAAATGGATATCAACAACACTGAGGAATGGCATCTGGTCAGCTCCATTTGTACCATGCAGGACCCACTGCCATCTTCCTGGGGCAGGGTGAAGGCCAAGGCCCCCAAGTTTGGGTGCTAGGGTGTGCCAGTGTTCAAATATTTGTTCACGGACAAAGCAATGCTGGGAAGCACTTTGGGCGTGTTTCCAAATGAAATCAAGAGCCATAAAATGTGGCACTGAGCCAGCCCCTCTTCTAAGGGGCCCCTCAGGAAGGCTCCCACCTTCTACAGGCAGCTGGACACGGGTTCCAGTGAGACTGTTTCCCATTCTCCAGTGTACACAGTCTGCTGAGTTGTGACAAGCCAATAAGCAGCCTGTACATCTCTGTCCCTCACGTCTGACAAGTGTCTGGGGCCTCGTGGTTCCACAGATCAGGACTGTTGGCCAGCCTCTTCCTTGTTAGTGAAGGAAATCTCAGGACTGAGGGAATCTAGCCTGTCTGAGGGCTACATTTCCTTGAGTAACACAGAACTACGAAGGCGCAGCCATGCAGGAGACCTGGTTCAGCTCAACTGCAGCATCCTCACCAGAGTGGCTCTGTGGTCTCCACCAATCCGCAGGGCCTCTCTGAACAGGTCCACGAACACCGAGAACACCTACCTAGTGGGTGGTTCCAGCCTCCACTGGCCATCTGCTTTACAAGAAGCAGTCAACCATGGGTCAGAAACCATTTCTCTTACCTTGCTGTTTAGGCACTTCCTTCCGTCCAATCAAGTCCCAGTTGGTTGCCCCAAAAATCAAAAGCTGCCCCTTGCACTTAGACCCTTCAAGTTTCTAGAGGGGGAGAGGGGGAGACAAAGAATTAGCTTGTTAAAGGCTGCTGCTGGCACTCCGCAGCTATATGATGAAACAGACTAGGTCTCTCCCGAAGCCCAGACTAACTTGGAAGGCACACCCTCTGGCCTCAGCCAAGACCTGGGTTACAAGTGTGCACCACCACACCCGGTTTAAAATAATTCTTTGTGGGAGCTTTCTCAATGGTCAGTGGTCTCATCTTCACACTCCAAGGTAGGTGACCTCAAGCCCACCCTCAGAATTCCCCTTGTTAAGTCTGAGCTCAGCAGTAACACTGAGCCAAAGCAGAGCTCTGCTCTCTCTGATTCAATGCTACAGAGTCATGCGTAAGACCAGCCCCCAAGGCTGGAGACCCAGGAACCTCATACAGCGAGGACAGCTACACAGTCCTCACTACAAGTGCCATGGTGCACTTTATACCTCAAGCCCCGCATCACCTCTGCAGGGTTACCATGACATTAGTCCTGTATGCTGCCCACAGTAACAAGAGGGTTTGTTTTTTTTTTCCCCGAGACAGGGTTTCTCTGTGTAGCTCTGGCTGTCCTGGAACTCACTCTGTAGACCAGGCTGGCCTCGAACTCAGAAATCCACCTGCCTCTGCCTCCCGAGTGCTGGGATTAAAGGCCTGTGCCACCACTGCCCGGCTACAAGAGATTTTTAATACAGAGGAAAAGGGGTAATTACAGCCTAATTTCACAGGGGTAAGAGAGGGAGAGCTTTGGTGGGCAGCAGGGTCTGAGGCAGAGGGCCTTTCACGGGCTCATCTGACACTGCTCACAAGCCGAGACCAGAGGAGAAGGGCCCCCTCACAAGAGCTCCCAGCTAAAAGCCTGACTCCCTGCTCCTCCATGTTTAGAGATGAACTTTGCTATACAATTCTGACTGCCTCAGCACCTCAGTGGTCCTCCTGCCTCAGCTTCCTCAGCGCTGGGACTACAGGCATATATACGACCATTCCATACCTGTCCAGTCAGGGTACTTCAATTCTCAGCCTTCTTACACACAAAAAGCCTCAACTACCAGACAGATCTAACATCTCAAAGGCCACTACACAGCTGTGGGCCATGCCCACAACGTCAGCACTTCCGCACGCGCTTGCTCTCGCTCTCTCTCTTTAAACAAAGTATTTTTTCTTTTCTTTTAACTTATACTTGTGGGCTACTGAGATGGCACAGTGAGGTAAAAGGTCTCACCATACAAGCCTGATGACCCGAGTTCAAATCCTCAGGACCCATGGAAGCAGAAACCCAACTCCCCAAAGCTGTCCCCTGACCTCCACATGACCCCACAAACCTCCCATGTACAAACAGAAATGTGTATCTGAGGAAAATACACTTTTTGCTTTGTTTGAGACAAGGTCTTACTATGTATCCCAGCCTGTCGTCAATTTGTATAAATCTCCAACCTCAGCCTTCCAAATGCTAAAATTACACCTAGTTTACAAATCTCCCCTGTAGGGCTGGAGAGATGGCACAGTGGTTAAGCACTCACTGTTCTTGTTGAGGATCTGGGTTCAGGTTCCAGCACCCAGACCAAGTACTGGCTCACAAGTGTCCTTAGTTCCAGGGGATCTGACAGCCTTGGGCCTCTGCATGTACATGGTGTGAGCAAGCACACACACAGGTACACAAATAAATACGTTAAAAGAATAAACGAGTGGGCTCTTTGTAAAGTACATTAGGTCTAGCCTGGGCAAAAGCTTAGGCTCTATCCTCAGAACAGTAAGCAAATACATGATAAATAAAAGCAGCTAAATAAACTGCTAGGTTGCTAGGTTCAATCTGTGCCCCACCCCCTGCCCTTCCATCCCCAAGACAGACACCCTTTTCTGAGCCTTTTGTGGAGGCTGGAGCAAACCAGACCCGAGCAGTCGCTGAAGCGCCAACAGTCCCACCCCCACAGGTTGGCTGTCCCAACACACCCAATACAGCCCACAGGTCCCCAGCAGGCACACTTTATTTTTCGGGAAACCTGACCTCCCAGGTGTCCCAGAATGTATATCCCCTACTTCCAGTCGGGTCCAAAAGAGGCAAGGACCAAGCTTCACCACTGGCTTGGCCAACCCAGGCCTCACAGGAATGGAGTAGCTACCAGTTCAATTATTCAGCTCTCCTGTGGGGTGTGGGGGCAGCCTCCTGGGGCCAGACTCAGGTTACCTGAATGGGATGGGAGCCTACTTTCCCTTCCTCTCTCCTTTGTTGAAAGGCAGGTGTGGCTGGGATATTCTACAGGCCTCAGCCCATAGCACTGGGCCTTCTGTAAGGCCAGCACTTACTTGTATATGGATATGCTCGATTCTTCTGGGCTGCACTTCGAAGGGGCCCCAGAAATACAGGGGAGAGGCCTCAAAACCAGCATGACCCCAGGCCCGACAGCACTGCGCTAGCAGGATCCAAGGGGGAAGAGAAGCTCATCACTCACTAACATCCTGCCACAGGCTTGGGCAGGATGCTGTAGCTAGAATCTACTGCCATCCCTGTGGCTCCGGAAGCCTTGCGTGCCCACTAAGCAGGTATACAAAAGCCCCATCCTTCTGGAAAAGGTATCTGTGGACAACCTCGCCTGGCTTCCCATGAAACACACGACCTGCTACCCTGGCTCCAGCCTCTCCAACATGGACCTCATTCTCACAGATCAGTGACTGTAGCCACTGCCAGTACCCACACCTGTTTGCTATTAACCCACTACTCATCCCTCTACAGCTTGATTCTTCCCTCCTTCCTATGGATTAGAAAGTTTAATTAGTACGATTCATAATGTCCTCTCAATCAAAGCAAAAAAAAAAAAAAAAAAAAAAAAACCAAAGCCATCTATTAACCCATAAGCCTGCTGGCCTTATGGGGGGTGGGGGTCCTCAGTGAGCAAATGGACTTGAGAGGACTTGGGGGAATCAGTGGGAAAGAGCTCGTGCTTAGTCCTGGGTTCAGTCCCAGGCATCAAAAGGACAGAGAGGGTGGAAGACGGGAATGAAGGAAAAAGAGCCAGCTGCCGTCTCCCTGCTCTCCGAGGGCTGACCCAGCCTCCGATGACTGCATCTGTCTAACGGCCTACGAGACAAACCCCGGGTGAACCCCACCTCACCTAGCTACCTCCCCATGACGGCTCACACATGTGACCTGGGCACAGATGAGCCAAGGCAGAAAATGCACCAAGTGTCTCCAATCAGCAAACTGGGGTTTCCTGGCCAAAACAGTTTCTGAGTTACCGCCAAAGCACACTTTGTGAGTGAAGCTGAGAGTCAATCTTCCCACACATCCGTTTAGGAGGCTGATGCTCTGAGACTAGGAGGACCAGGGAGCAAGATGCTGGCCAGACTGTCCCTACCAATCATCTTCCCACTTCACTAAGAACGAACTGTGTCTTGGGGTCCATGAAACCTTAGCAACCCTGACTTACCACACACATACACATTCTCATATTCTCTCTCTCTCTCTCTCTCTCTCAGCTGGATGCTTACACCTGAGCCTCAGGTCCTTGAATATCATAGGACAAGACTGAAGGCTCTACAATTCGGCTCCTAAGGACTACCGCTTGTCTTTCCTAGCACACCTAACTCTGCAGGACAACCCTGCCTCCCCCAACAACATGAGCATGTGGCTCACCTTCCCCAAGCCCAACACAACTTCAAGGTAAGGGAAAGTGACTGGCTCAGACACTGGCAGAGGAGCCTCCCACAGGGGAGAGAGGCTGGAGTCTGCTCAATTAAGTAACTTTCTGAAAAAGTGGCCTACTGCAGCGAACAGTCTCTAAATGACCTGTGTGTGTGTGTGTGTGTGTGTGTGTGTGGTGGTGGTGGTGAGGTGGGTCCTACCATGATAGCCCTTAAATGATAGCTTTAAAAGGATGGACCCACGGCCCTTTTAAGTCCCTGTTTTACACACATATGGGAAGTAAGCTGTACACATAAGACAAGCACAAACTGCAGGGCACCGCCTCTTCTCAGATGGCATCTCCTAGAAGGATACAAGGTGGCAATTCCAATCAATACAAGACTAGTGGAGACAGAGGCCTCTGCGCCCCTCCCACACGCCCATCTTCCACTCCTCATGTGAATCCCTGAGAGAGTTTACAGCCTGCAGACCACAATACTCACTGCCTTGGCAGAAATCTCAAAACCGGGACAAAGAGCTGAAGGGGGACTACTTAACATATCAAAGCAGTGAGGGCCAGTACAGGGTCCTCCTACAGGGCCCTCTGCGCTGTCATGCCACGCCCCTTACCCTAAACTTAAACCAGCCCAGGGGATAGGTTACCCTCTCCCCCTAGCTGCCCTTCCATATATAACCCGACCATTTTGGTCACCCCTCCTCTTTTGGGAGGCCGGCTACTGCACCTGGCTCTTCTCCCCACCTTCTCCTCACGAGGCTCTGGGTCAGGACTCTCCAAATGTCCCTATGTCTCCATTTAATCCACAATAAACATCTTCCTCTACCATACCTAGAAGCAGTCATGTCTTAACAGGTTTTTTTTTTTTCATTCACAAAATAATCCAATTCCAAGCGGCTTTCCTAAACTCCATGACCTGATACAGCACAGGAAAGACCCCATCATGCCCAACTTCGTAGCCTTGTCCAAACCCACTAGGCAAGAAGCAGCAGAGCAGTTTCTGGGTACCCCTTCCAATATTCCAGTTACCTGGAAAGCCTACCTCATGCAGGGCTCCCTGCATGCCTAGCGGGAACCTTTCTTCTACCTGCAGGACAGTTAGGACTGTCTTCTATCCTTTATAGTGTGCCTGGGCAGCTAGGTGAAGCGCCCAGCTCCCTTTACCCCGGCCACCTTTGCAGAACACTCTTGGAAACACGGGTGGCACTCTCCGAGGGTCAAACTCCATCTCTTTCTTAGGGTTAATGGAGAATGTGGTCTCCTGCAGAAGCGGAGGGGAGAGGCGTACCAGAGAAAACTTGCTTTACAAAGTTCTGGCGGAGACTCAGCGGACCCTGGGCCCGGCTCTGCAGGGCTTTTTTCCTCCCCTGCAAGCTCAAGTTCCACGGCCGAGCCCGGAGCCTACAGCAGAACCGACCCCACCGGCCCCACGCAGCGGGCACCCGAGGCAGACAAAGCCCAGCGCCGCTCTGCGGGAGGTCGCGGGTGGGAGGAGGAGAGCCCCCGGGCGGGGAGGGCCTCCGAGGAGCATGCGCGCTCACGCCCGCGCCGCGCGGCCCCCACCATGCCCCGCGCGCACCGGCCGGCCGACCGCGCAAGGCACATACGGAGCATGCGCGCAGCGCGCCAGGCCCCGCCCCCCCGGGGCGCCCGAGCCGCAGCGGCGGGAACCTCAAAGCCCCGGCGCGAGCCGGCAGCTCCCCGCGGACCGCCCTCCCCCCCCGGAGGAGGAAGAGACGCGGGGAGGGAGGAGGAGGGGGACGGACGCACGGGGGAGGGAGGGACTGACAGCCCCCGCGCGGCCGCGCACACCCGGTCCCCCCGGCCCGGGACCAGCTCCCCCGGAGTTCCCCCGCGCGGCGTGGGGGAGGGGCGGGGCGTGACCCCACAGCGCCCCTCCCCCCAACCGCCAACCGCCCGCGCCCCCGCCCCACTCACGACGCGCTCCTTCGTGTGCTCGGGCTCCGTGATGATCGCGGCCGCGCCGGACGCCTTGCCCGCTGTCGCCGGCCTGGCTGTGCGCTTGCCGCCGCCGGGGGCCCCGTCCAGCTCCGGGCCATCCTCGTCGCCGCTGCTGCCGCCACCGCTGCTACTGCTGCAGCGCTCGGGTCGCTCGCGCTTCCTGCCCGCGGGGCCGCCGCGCCGCCGGGGCCCCGCGCGCGCCGTGCCGTTGCCCGAACTCGGCTCCTCCCAGGCCGCCCCCTTCTTCCTGGGCATGGTCGCGGGCTGCGGAGACACGGGCGCACAATGCACGGGCTGGCTGCGGGGCGGGGGAGGGGAGCGCGGCGCGGCGTGGGCCGCCCCACCTGCTGCTCCCTCGCCCCTCCCCACGCCGCGCGCCACGCGGGGACCCCTCGTACCCCGGCCGGGCTCCAAGCACCTGCGAGCACGCGCGGAAAGAGGAACTTTCGTGGGGCCCCAGCCCGGTCCCCGCGGCCCCGCACTCGCCCCGTCTGCTTTTTTTTTTTTTTTTTTTATTGATTTTGAACAATGGGATCTCTGTCTGTCTCCGATTAAACCACGTGGATCCGCCTTCCTTCCCCTTCTTATTCATTCCGTTCCCCAACCCCCCCTTCCTCAGCGTCTTTTTTAAAAAAAACCTTTCTGGGGGGGAGGGGGAGGGAGAAGAGAAAAAAAAAAAAAAAGGAAAAAAAAAACTTTCCCAGACCCTGCAAACTGGTCCCAGACGGTTTGCAGCCCCTACCTGGTTGGAGTGATGAGAAACGAGGAGGGGAGCGATTGAAAGAAGGGGTCGACGGCTTCTTCTCTCCCCGGCCCGGACGAGGGCTCCAGCCCACTCACCAGATACACTTAAAATGTAAATACGAGCTTCCAGAACAAATGCTACAACACAAAACAGAAACACATGTGCGGCCGGGCGGCAAGCGAGCGCGCGCGCGGCGGGCGACGAGGGGCCCCGGGCGCGCGCGCCCCCTACCGGCCGGAGGACCCCACGGCCCTGCCGCCCACCCGAGCCTGCGTCCCGGACGCCCGGCGCCACGCCGCAGGCCCTGCTCGGCCCCGCCGCTGCGCGCCCTTCCACGCAGCGCGGCCTGCGCGTCACAAGGCGTCTTCGGGGCTCGGGAGAGTGTCAGATTCTCTTGTTTTTTCCTCTGAGCGTCTAGACAGGTCACCTGAGGACACTCGCTGGAAAATAGTTGCTTTGCTCACGCAGCAGCCAACGAGGGACGTGCCCTAATTGAGTGATCGGGATGAAAGATGAATACAATTTGAGTAACTTTCTCCTAATGCAGACTCAGGGTAGATTTGGTTCGTCGTGGATGTGGCCAGAGTGTGCAGCGGGTGCTGTTAACAATGGTCAAGTTACATAAAGGTTTGGTGTACTATGAAATTAGTAATTAGCAGGGGGGACATACTATGAAATTAGTGATTAGCATAGGTGGACTTGAAGGTACTTGTGATGGGAATTCTTTTTTTCACTTTTAAAACGTGTTTGCCGCGCCCCCAGTACAAGCAAGACGAGATGCAAAGGTGCTAGAAGCTTAGAATACAGACCTAGAGAACAAGATCTCTGCCCAGTTGGAAGGCGGAGTAAGAGGAAAGATTAAGAAATGACTGAATGCGTGGTACTTACCCCATCCCACGATCAAGGAAGGCGTTCCCTGGGAGAGCAGAGTTAAGAAATTTAAAGAATCCGACCTGCCAGAAGTAGGGGAGAAAACGTTTCCCCAACCCCACGGAACAGTGCAGGGTCTAGGGATCCAGGAAGAGAATTGGCCAGAGGTGCTGGGGTCAAGGCTGAGGAGTCGACTGGGGCCACAAGCCACGTGCAGGATTGCCAGTTGGAGAAAGATCGACTTGTCTGGTATTAGGGAAAGGTTTGCATCTCAGTATCACTTTCTCCTCTACCAAATGTTTCTTCCTTTTTCTTTGGGGTTTTGTTTCCGTCTCGTATAGCCCAGGATGGCCTGCAACTGACCGTGTAGCCCAGGCTGGCATTGAACTTGATCCTCCTGCTTCTGCCTCTCAAGTGCCCGAGTTAACACTGAAAGTTTCTTTTTTGACAACTTCCTTGGTTGACTAGAGAATTCTAGGGTCTTTGCAGTTCGTTCTTTATAACATCGAGAAGCGGGAGTGGGGAGGGGGTGGGTGGGGGCGCACAAACAAACGTTTGAAGGCAGGCGGAGAATCCAAGAGAACCAACCTAAGTTATTTGATCAAAGTCACGAGGAGCCTGTGTGGAAGCACTTATGTAAAACAACTCAGAAAATGAGCACCAACCGGTGCGTTTCAGAGACATTAGAAGCACCGTTTGAAAGCCTCTTAATAGACCTGGCATTCGAAAAGATTGAAGAGATTAAACCGTGATGCTTTGATACAAAACATTAGAACCAACCAGAAAAGAATTCTGCCTAAGTGTGCCGTCAGGTCCGGGTTTCAGGAAATGGCACGCCGGAGCTTGTCCGGGGGTGGTGGCTGGTTGGGCGTTTATCCTCCCGACAACACCCTGTGTGGCCAATTAGAAACGCTGAGGGTGCCTTTAAAAGCCTTTTAGGCAGCGAGTCTCTTTCTTTCTCCTGCCCCATTATACTGCTTTCTGCCGGCGTAAAAGGCACATGCGTCAGAACCGCTGATGCAACCCGACGCTAATATCACGTTGCATCATCTGACCCAAGGTGTGGTGCTTCCAAAACTGGTTTTTCCTGAGGCTGTGCTGAGGAAGAAGAGCACTCGGGGGATAACACCCACTAACCAACCCTCCTCGTCGGATGAGAAAAGTGTTTTCTGCCACTCCATGCCTCGGTGCCACACTAGTTCAAACCTAGGGAAAGCCCGAGTGATGCCCCTGGTTGAGATGGGGGTGCAGGCGCATAGCGAAGCATGTCTACTCACCTTATGTAACCAGTGTGATAGAGTGAGGTGCACCTACGGGCCAAGCGGGGAGTGCCCCCTCCAACATACACTTGCGTTTGGGATTTTTACTTCGTTTTAGTTGAGCAACTGCTCGGGACAGAAGAAAGAACAGAAGAGGAGAAGAGAGAGCAAATTCTATCTGGGCACAAATGCCCGGCTTCCGTTTGTACATGGAAATATGGGCGATTTTACGTTAGTCTCCTCTGCTGCTCTTTAATAAAGGTTAAGATCAGTGGCAGCCAGGGCCCCTCCCAGAGCTGCGATTCCATCCAGCTGGACCACAAAAAATTCCCTTCGTGGTCCAAGGAGTCTCTGGTCTCTCATATACGTGTGTGTGTGTGTGTGTGTGTGTGTGTGTGTGTGTGTGTATGGATGGATAGATAGATAGATAGATAGATAGATGAAGCCACCCTCGTGAAGAGCAATGTGATCCTTTGGTTTTGTTTTTAGATAGGGGCTCTTGTATTACAGGCTGGGTTTGAACTCACTATGTAGCCAAGGATGACCTTGAACTTTTGATTCACCAGCCTGACCTCTGGAGATGGCAGACATGTACCACCGTGTTTAAGATGCTGGGAATCAGGGCTGGAGAGATGGCTCAGGGGTTAAGAGCACTGACTACTCTTCTAGAGGTCCTAAGTTCAATTCCCAGCAACCACATGGTGGCTCACAACCATCTGTAATGGGATCTAATGCTCTCTTTGGGTGTATCTGAAGATAGTGTACTCATATACATTAAATAAATATTTTTTTAAAAAAATGCTGGGAATCAAATCGAGAGCTTCATACATGTTAAGCAAATACGCTGCCCACCATAGATGCACACCCCCAGCTCCAGAAATGAATTCTGATGGTCTGGGGAGGTGACCATCCCAACTGGACCAAGACAGGAGGATTCACAATCTACCTGTGCTGTGGAACCAGGAATCTGAGAAGCCACTGAACCCTTAAATACAGCTGGTCCACGTCCCAAGCACGTTGTAGCACAAACATACTGGATTTCTTTGTTTTGTTTGGGTTTTGTTGGTGGTGTTTTCCTTCATTCTTGAAGCAAGGTTTCACTGTGTAACCCAGCCTGGCCTTGAACTGGTGACTTTACTGCCTCATCTCCTACGCGCTGATATCATGGGTCTGTACCACCATACCCAGCCTACCCTAGACTTGAAGGCTTCGAGCAAAAAAGGCAAACAAACAAACAAAAAGCCACAACAGATCTCATGAGTTATTACATCAGTGTGGGCGGTGGCATGTAGCTCTATAGTCCCAATTACTAGGGGAGCCTAAGTTTGAACCCAGCTTGGACCACAGATAGAGTTCGTATAAGAAGCAAATAGAGATGGGAAAATTGGTCAGGAAAACACTTGGATTGGTTTGTGAGAGGCTCTGGGTTCAACCCCAAGCACACCCTGAAGTAAAGGATAACCCTGAAATGTTGGTACATACCTATAACCCTACCACTCAGCCAGCTAAGACAAGATTGCTGAGTTGAAGACCAGCCTGGGCTACTTAGTGGACCAGCCTGGTACATATATCCACAGCCTGCCTCAGAAGCAAACCAAATGACATAGGGGCTAGAGAGGTGACTTAGAAGTTAAGCCAGCTTACTGCTCTTGCAGAGGACCTGACTCTGGTTCCCAACACTCCACTGGGCAGTTCACAACTGCCTGTGAGTGTTTAGCTCCAGGCCATCCAACGCTGCTGCATGTGTACAAGCACACTCAAACACATATTGAAAATTATTTATTTATTTCTTTATTTCTTTGTGTTCCGTGTGTATATATGGTTCACATCAGAAGAGGGCATCAGATCCCGTTACAGATGGTTGTGAGCCACCATGTGGTTGCTGGGAACTGAACTCACGACCTCTGGAAGATCATCCAGTGCTCTTAACCGCTGAGCCATCTCCCCAGCCCTTAAACATACATTTAAAAATAACAAATCTGTAAAACTAACAAACAAAAGCTGAGACAGGGCAGGCAAGATGGCTCAGCAGGCTAAGGCTTTGGCACCCAGCAGTGCATGCATGCTGACCAGCTTGTGGAACGCTGCAACCATGGCGTCTTAAAAAAATGTACAGTTCACTGGGCAGTGGTGGCGCATGCCTTTAATCCCAGCACTTGGGAGGCAGAGGCAGGCAGATTTCTGAGATCAAGACCAGTCTGGTCTACAGAGTGAGTTCCAGGACAGCCAGAGCTACACAGAGAAACCCTGTCTCAGAAAAAAAAAAAAAAAAATGTACAGTGAATATTTACGATTACATCGATTCTATGTTGAAATGATAACTTCGTGTCTACGCTGCTGTAATAACAATTAATATATACTAATCTACTAAAAATAACCCATTTTATTTTGCTCTTTTTTTTTTTTTCTTCTTTGTTTTTCGGACAGGGTTTCTCAGTGTAGCCTTGGCTGTTCTGGAACTCGCTCAGCCGACCATCCCAGGTTTGAGACCTAACATTGTGCCTTTGCAAGCACGACTGGAAAACCAGTGGGTTAATCTGCAGCCAACAGTTCGATTTCCTGTCTGGTTTCCTCCTGTAAAATAGCAGCATGGAGCTGGGGTTCCTTCTGAACTTAATATTTCCTTATATCCAGGTCTGTGGGTAGCAGTATCCCTATCCTAATATAAAGATTCTGTTCTAGGGGCTGGACAGGGCTCAGCAGTTAAGATCGCCGACTGCTCTTTTAGAAGTCCTGGGTTCAGTTCCCAGCACCCACATAGTGGCTCACAATTATTTCTAACCCTAGTCCTAGGGGATCTAATACCCTCTTCCGGCTTCCCTAAGCACCAGAAATGCACACCACGTGGTGCACAGACACACATGCAGGCAAAACACCCACACACATAAAAGTAATTTAATTTAAAAAAAAAAAAAAAAAAAACCAAAGCCAAAACTGTTCTATTTCTGGCAGTGAGTCATGGACTTTTAGAATCCAGAAGGTCCTTAAATGTTACAGTTGGACCTCTGAGTCCCCAGCCTGGCAGTCATCCTGGGCTCAGCCTGTGGTTTTTCTCGCCCTTATCTAGGGAGCAGCCAGGGCAGCTGGCATGCAGGAAGCCTTCTACATTTGCTTGCTGACCTAAATAATTTCCAGAAGAGGAATCGAAGCCCAGAGAAGCCCTTCGATGTCTTAGGGCTACACAGCTGGCTGGTAAGAGGAACGGAGCCTCTCAGTCCTGTGGCCCTGGGGCCAGCAGCGACAGCATCCCTTGGGAGTTTCTTAGAAACTAGCTTACTAAAACAGAAACTGCAGGAGGTGGGAGGGATGGTACAGAAAGTAGAAGCATGTATTGCTCTTCCTCTCCCCACATGGTGGCTGCTCCATGCTTGTGGTGTCCTTATGTACAAAGAGACAAAATATAGGGATACACACACACACAGACAGACAGACACGCGCCCGCGTGCACATAAACGAAAGTTAATAAGTAAATATTTGAAAAATAAAACAAACCACAATTTTTTTGCTTCATTTTTTATTTATCTTCATTTATTACTTTTTTTTTTTTTTTTGGCGATAGGGTCTCTCTATGCAACCCTGACTGGCTGGCTGGAACTCACCTTGTAGAATAAGTTGGTTTTGAACTCACAGAGATCTGCCTGCCTCTGCCTCCCAAATGCTAGGATTCAAGGCATGTGCTACCTTACCTGGTTGTTCATTATGGTTATGATTATGATTTTAAAGATTTATTTTATATATATATATATATATGTACATTGTCGCTGTCTTCAGACACACCAGAAAAGGGCATCAGATCCCATTACAGATGGTTGTGAGCCACCATGTGGTTGCTGGGATTTGAACTCAGGACCTCTGGAAGAGCAGTCAGTGCTCTTAACCACTGAGCCATCTCTCCAGCCCCTAAAGATTTATTTTTATTTTATGTATACGGAGTTTTGTTTTTTTTCTGCGTGTTAAGGCTATGTACTGAATGTGTGCAGTACCCATTGAGACCAGAAGAGGGCGTCAGTTCCCTAGAGCTGGAAATATAACTTCCCTGTAGGTGCTGGGAACCAAATCTGGGTCCTCTGGAAAAGGAGTGCGTGCTTTAACTGCTGAGCTAGCTTTTGACTCCCTCATCATCATTGTTTT
>JADRCH010000185.1:2625748-2647772 GCA_019843965.1 Rhynchomys soricoides
GCTTTAACTGCTGAGCTAGCTTTTGACTCCCTCATCATCATTGTTTTTTAAATCAATATGTACTCCGAGGCTGGCCTCAAATTCATCCGGGGAGCCAAGGATGACCTTGAAAGCCTGACCTTGAACTCCTGACCCTCTTGTCTTTGGCTCGTGACTGCTGAAGTGATGGGTGTGCGTTGACATGCTTAGCTTGATTTTAGTCTCATGTTTGCAGTAATGGGGAGCCTGCACAGGAACAACTGGACACTGTGATGCCTTACTGTAATCCCAGTATTTGGGAGGGGGAGGAAGGAAGATCAGGGGTTCGAGGTCATCCTTGGCTACATGAGGCCCTATCTCAAAAATGAGAACAACAAAGAGAAAAACGTAAGAGGAAATGGCCAGGCAGTAGTGGTGCACTCCTTTGACCCTGGCACTTGGGAGGCAGAGGCAGGTGGATCTTTGTGAGTTCAAGGCCAGCCTAGTCTATAGAGCAAATTCCAGGATAGCCAGGGCTACACAGAGAAACCTGTCTCTGGGAAGGGGGAGGAGGGAGAGGGAGAAGAGGGGGAGGGGGGGGGGGGGGGAGGGAGAGAGAGAGAGAGAGAGGGAGAGAGATATGGGTTGGTCTGTCAAAGGCAAAAGGCAAAAGGGGGCTGGAGAGATGGCTCAGCTGTTAAAAGCACTGACTGCTCTTCCAGAGGTCCTGAGTTCAATTCCTAGCCCAGCAACCACATGGTGGCTCACAAACATCTGTAATGGGATCTGATAGTGTATTCTCTGATGTGTCTGAAGACAGCTACAGTGTACTCATATAAATAAAATTAATTAAAAACAAACAAAAGGGTGTACCCTGCCACTTTGTTATGCACCAGTCAGGAAAATGCATCTTAAACAGATATCCCAGAAGCCTTTTCTGCTTCCAAAGGCCCACCGGAGAAGTGCCACCTGGTCATCCACTTTCCCCAAGGAAGGACCCACTGTCTGTGGTCTTCACCCCTTCTTCGTGGGAAGAAGCTCTCAGCTAAAGGAAGCTGGCCCAGGAAGCTGGCCCAGGAAGCGCTACGGTTTAAGCCAACCCAACAGCAATCCCTGGCACGCAGCCTCAGGGCCCCGCTGCATCCTGTTTTGAAGGTAAGAAGTCCCAGGGGCTACAAAGGCTCCTGCAGTTCTGCTGCCACCAGTCTTCAAGAATGAAGCAGGCATTTTGTAATAGTGCCTGGGCAGGTTTTTCCATTTCTCTTTTAAAAGAAGAGAAGCTGGACGAAATGTAAAGTGGAAGTGGACTCATCTAGGGAATCAAATCTAATTTCTCAAATCCGGGAAAACCAGGATCGAAATCAATTTCATCAACATCCGTGGTTAGTTTGTAGCCGCCAGTGGCTCCTGAGAGGTGTTTATATTCATGACACAGCCCCCATTTGTAGAACTGGTCTCTAATCAATAGCTCCCCATCCTTCTAGAAGACCGTCTATGGCTCAAGCTTACAAGTGAAGGCCATGTTCTGCAGAGTCTGCTTTCCCTGTCAGCGGACAGCACAGATGAAGGGTTTCTCTCTTTGTTGGGTTTGGTTTGGTTTGCTGTGCTGTTTTGGGACAGGATCTCATTTAGCTCAGTATAGCCTTCAGTTCACTCTATAACCAAGGATAGTCTTGAACTTGTGGTCTTCCTGTCTCTATCTCCTAAGTTCTGGGGTTACAGGCCAGTGTCACCATGCTCAGCTGATTATACAGGTTTAAAACAAGAGAAAGACCAACCAGTCGCTCAAGCATAAAACCCCAGAATTCTGGAAGCAGAGGAGGAGAGATCAGGAGTTCTAGGCTAGCCTGGGTTACAAAGTGAGTCTCAGCACAGTGCAAGCTATCTAGCAAAACCTACTGGGGTTGTGGAAGGAACAAGGCACAAAGGGATTGTGGGTCTTACATCCATCCAGCTTCGGCTGTAAATGAGCCCAGCCAAGTGCCTTTCTGTGATGTTGAAATGCACCGGAATTTGAGTAGACAAGAGAAACAGCGCTTTGAGCACAGAGTCACCCCGGTGTCCCTGGTGTCCCTGGTAGTCCTGATGGCTCTGGTAGCCCTGGCGGTCCTGGTGGCTCTGGTGTCCCTGGTGGTCCTGGTGATCCTGGTAGCCCTGGTGGTCCTAGTAGCTCTGGTGTCCCTGGTAGTCCTGGCAGCTCTGGTGTCCCTGGTGTCCCTGGCAGTCCTGGTGGCTCTGGTAGCCCTGGCGGTCCTGGTGGCTCTGGTGGTCCTGGTGGTCCTAGTAGCTCTGGTGGCCCCTGTGGTCCTGGTGGCTCTGGTGGCCCTGGTGGTCCTGGTGGCCCTCATGGTCCTGGTGGCCCCACACAACATAAGCTGGAATGGTGCCTCATACCTGTAATCCCAGCATTCTGGAAGTAGAGAGTAGAAGCTAAAAAAAAAAAATCCAAGGTCAGGAGCTGGAGTGATGGCTTAGTGGTTAAGAGCACTGACTGCTCTTCCAGAGATCCTGAGTTCAATTCCCAGCAACCACATGGTGGCTCACAACCATCTGTAATGTAACTGTATGCCTCTTCTGGTGTGTCTGAAGACAGCCACAGTGTACTCACATAAAATAAATAAAGAAATCTTTTTTTAAAAATCCAAGGTCATACCCCATTCTACCCCATCTGCAAAGCAAATTTGAGGCTAACCTGTCCAAAAAAAAAAATCGAGAAATGGAAGCCAAGTTATAGTGTCACGAGATTTTCTTTTTTTTCGTTTTTCAAGACAGGGTTTCTCTGTGTAGCCCTGGCTGTTCTAGAACTCACTTTGTAGAGCAGGCTGGCCTCGAACTCAGAGATCCGCCTGCCTCTGCCTCCCGAGTGCTGGGATTAAAGGCCTGAACCGCCATGGGCAAGCTGGTAGCACATGAACCCATGATTTTAATCCCAGCATATAAGAGGCAGAGGCAGGGCGCGTCTCTGTGAGTTCCAGGCCAGCCTCGCCTACATAGCAACTTCCTGGATAGCCCTGGCAAAATAGTGAAACCCTGAACAAAAACAAACAAAAAATAAGAGGAGAAAGAAAACCATATTAATCTCATGAGAAGTAGCCACCATTCCAAATACCCAGGCTAATTCTCACATTCACTAAATCGAGTTAGCCTGGTGAAGGGAGCAAAGGCGTTCCTATGATCCAGAAACGCTGAACTTTTACTGTGTGCCCGGCATGACATGACAAGGCTTGCTTGGGTTGGGGGTGTGGCTCTGTGGTACAGCGCATGCCCTGGGCTCCAAACTCAGCCCTGCCCCCTCCCCCCAAAAAGACGAAGACAAAAGAAAAGAAAGGAAAAGAAACGATAAAAAACAAAACAAAAACAAAACAGGAGCCGGAGAGACGGCTCAGCAGTGAAGAGCGCGGACTGTTCTTCCAGAGGATGGGAGTTCAGGTATCCACATCCCCTGTGGGCAGTTTACAATCTGTAACTCCGGGAGGCTGGTAGCCTCCTCTGAGCTTCCTGCACACAAACCCTCACCCACACACATACATACGATCCACAGTACAGTCTAACTATGTATTATTATTAATTATTATTATGATGATGATTATTTTGGTGATTTGAGATGGAGTTTCTTGGTGTGACAGCCCTGGCTATCCTGGAACTCACTCTGTAGACCAGACTAGCCTAGATCTCAGAGATCCTCCTGCCTCTGCCTCTTGAGTGCTGGGATTAAAGGCGTGCGCCTCCACCCTGGCTTAATATTTATAGTTTATTGTATGTGTTGAGTGTTTTGCCTGCTTGTATGTCTGTGCACCCTGTGTGCGCCTGGTGCCCAAAAAGACCAGGAAAAGACATTGGAACTGGAGTTACAGGTGTTTGTGAGCTGCCAGCATGGTGCAGATTAAAAACAGAATAATCTGCCTGGTGGTTGAGGCAGAGGCAGAGGCAGGCGGATCTCTGAGTTTGAGGCCAGTTCCAGGACAGGCAGGGCTATAAAGAGAGGCTCTGTCTTGAAAAACCAAAACCAAACAGAATACAAAGGTAAAGTGAAAGTATCATCATCATCAACATCATCATCATCATCATCATCAATAATTTGCAGCAGTTGTGTGCCCAGAACATGAATAGTGTGCCAAGATGACGTCTATCTTTTATGCCTGACATAGGTGTAACCACCATGTGGGCTCTGGGAACCAAATCTGGGGCCTCTAGAAGGGCAGTAAATGCCCTTAACCACTGAGCTATCTCTCCGGTCCAAAAATGAAACAGATCTTTAAAAATAATTAAAGAAAGACAGTTTTAAGTCTTGTAAACTGCAGGACATGTGGTTTGTGCACAACCATGGCTTTCGGACAGGGACCGTCTCACACCTCCCTGCTGTTGATCCCTATCTAGAAATCCTACCCAGCAGGCAAAGTGCTCAGGAGGGAGAGGCGTCTGCCGCTAGCTAATCCTGAGACCTGCATCTGCTCTCTGGAATCTACCAGATGAGAGGAGATGGAGTCACACACTGATTTCCACACATTCTCCTGGTGGCATCATGTGCACGTGGTACCACGCATGCGCGCGAACACACACACACACACACACACACACACACACACACACACCATGAAAATTTAAAAATAGCCGGGCAGTGGTGGCACATGCCTTTAATCCCAGCACTTGGGAGGCAGAGGCAGGCATATTTCTGAGTTGGAGGCCAGCCTGGTCTACAGAGTGAGTTCCAGGATAGCCAGGGCTATACAGAGACACCCTGTCTCGAAAAACCAAAAAAAATAAAATAAAAAAAAAGTAAAAATAAAAGCTGAAGCATCCATCGTGATGGGCAGACGGAAGGAAACAAGAAGGTAAACCAGCTGAGTGTGTGCTCAACTTGTCACAGCCCACTATGCTATGGGGCCTCCTGAAGCCCAAAGTTGGCAGCAGAGAGGTGAGCCTCTGAGGTGGGAAGCTGGCCTTGGCCTCTCTAGTGCGTGCATGGGAAGTAAGGCCCGTCCAACCGTCTTTCTCTTGAATCCAACCCCTTCTCTGAGGGACAGAATGTCACAGGCCCAGGGAACCACAGCTGGCTCCAGTGAGCCCGGAGAAGAACCATGTGTCCACTCCCTGGAGCCTGTGGCTTAGTGCCCGTCACTCTGCCAGGAACCATGGTGCCAGGAGCCACAGAGCCAGCTAAACCATTATTTTTTTAATCTACTGGGTACTTTAAATAATTGTTACTACACCCACAGTGTTCAAAAGAGTGCGTTTATTACCAAACATCATTAAAACTGTCTCAGGGAAGACTGTGGCCAGACACAGGAGCTCCGCTTCAACAAATCACCACCCAGAACATTTGCCTGCTGGGAAGGGCCTCAGCAACACTGGGCAGGGGTGAGGCTGAGGTCCTAGCAGGGCTGGGGAGATAGTGAGAGACAGTGAGCTTGAGACACAGAGGGCACAGAATCAAAGAGCCCAGCTCAAACCCCAGCTCTGCCACTTGCTGTGCTTTCTTGATCAAATTAAGCTGCTTCTCTGTGCCCCACTTCCCTCTCTTCTCTCTGTGGAATGGTAACAACGGGGTCTACCACAGGGCCTCGTTGGGCAGCACACTTTTGGCTGTTTGCTAAGTGACTAAAGCGGAAACAGAAGACTCAGGAAATATGGACCCCTGCTGGGCTGGCTACCTTCTATGGGGGGGGGCTTCTGGGGGCTGGAGAGGTGTCAGTGGTTAAGAGCTCTGGCTGCAAGCCACTGCTCTTGCAGAGGACACAGGTTCAATTCCCAGCACCCACTGGTGGCTCCCAACCATTTGAAACTTCCGTTCTAGGGGATGTGATGCTGTCTCCTGGGCTCCTCAGCCCCTAGGCATGCAGGTGGCACACAAGCATACATTCAAGTAAAACTTGAATTTATTGTAAGATTTTACCCAGCCTTAACTACTGGGGACCCCCCAAGTGAACAACACAGAGTCGGGGATGGATACAAAGCAAGAGGAATTTATTGTTTCAATGCACTGGGGTCGTCCTGCACCCAAAGGAGAGGCGGTGACCCTAGGTGGCCCTTTCGGCAAGTTTTTATACAGTTTCCGGTGGCCATTGGAATTGAGCATCAGCAACTAGGCACAATATGATTGGTGGAACAGTGCGCCCTTTAAACTGATCGGTCTTTAGGGAATGAGGTAGTAGGGGCTTAGTCAGCCCCTCCCTTACCTGTCTCTTCCAGGAGGGGAGGGGTGCCTACGTGCTCCTCGGTCTGGGGGAATTTTCCAACTGCTCTGAGCTGACCTCTTCATTATGCAGAAAATGAAAGTTTGTTTTTATTTTTTTGTTTTAAACAAAACAAAAAACAAAAAAAACCCAAAACAAAACAAAACAAAAAAACCTGGTGCAAGCCTTTATTTAATTCCAGAACTTGGGAAGCAAAGGCAGGTGGAATTTTCTGAGTTCCAGGCCAGCCTCTGCTACACAGTGAGACATCATCTCAAAAACTAAATTTAAAAACCTTTTCTTGGGAGGCAGATAGCAGGCAAATCTCTGTGAGTTCGAGGCCAGCCTGGTCTATAGAGTGAGTTCAAGGACAGCCAGGGCTACACGGAGACACCCTGTCTCGAAGAAAACAAACAAACAAACAAAATCACCTTTTCTCACAGATTTTGTTGTTGTTTGGTTACACAGCTGTAATCCCAGCACTTGGGAGAATTATGAATTGAATTCAATTCCTGGGCTCTAAAACTGGAGAAGAAAAGCCCAGCATGGCGGCACATTCCTTTAATCCTGTACTCAGGGGCAAAGGCACGTATTAGAACCTTGGAGCTCTTGGGAGGTGCAGATTCTCTGCCTTAGACCTCTGTGAACTCTAAGCCCTTGAGCGATGCTCCAAAACTCCCATAGCAGCAGCAGACAGGCTCTCCAGACAGGACTTCCTTCCCAACTCTTTGTGGGACTCCTCAGACTGAGTAAAGTCATTTCTTTTCTTTCACAAATAACACCCAGGCGAAGTCTGACCGGAGGGAGTGGTGCCTTGCAGCCCCCTGGAAAGTGTAGGAACTGCGGGCTGGCATTGGTGGGGGTGGGGTGGGGGCGGAGCCGCTGGGAGGAGCTTGCCTGATAGACCTGCTGGACTTTGAAGGAGACTCGGAAGTGGGAGAACTCAATAGTAGTTCCCCCTGTGGGGGCCACTCTGGGCCTTTTGATGCCAAGAGAGAATTCAGAAGACCGTGGCGATGTGGCGGATGGAGGATGCGCGCAGAAGACACGGACCCTGCTCACTTAAACCCTTCCGTGGCACCGTCAAGTGCGCAGACTGACTGATGTCCCCTCTCTGCCCTCTCTGCCTTCCCTCCTGTTGTCAATTTGACAAAGTCTAATCTTTGGGAGAATGGCCTAAGGGCGGGAGGCTATTTTGATGTTAACTAAGATGGGAAGACACCCCTCCACACCTACCCCCCACCCCGTGAATGGCTCCTTTTCCCTAGGCTGAGTGTGGAAAGAAGCTAGGCATTCTTTCCTCTCTGTCTCAGTCTTTCTGCTTCCGGATTGTACTTGTGATGGGACCAGATGCTTCAGGCTCCTGCAGTCACGAAGGACTGTGCCTTTGAACTGTTAGCCACAGCAAACTACCCCCCCCCCCCCACACACACATACACCATCCCCCTCTCTTTGAGACAGGGTTTCACCAAGTAGCCCTGGCTCTCCTGGAAGTCACTCTGTAGACCAGGCTGGCCTCAAAACCACAGAAATCCGCCTGCCTCTGCCTCCCGAGTGCTGGGTCTAAAAGGTGTGCACCACCACCACTAGGCACAAGACTCTATTTTCAAAAATAAACTTAAAACATGCTGGGAAGTGGTGGCACAAGCCTTTAGTCCCAGCATTTGGGGGGCAGAGGCAGGTGGATCTCTGTAAATTCGATGCCAGCCTGAGATCCGGGACAGCCAAGGGAACATGAAAAAACCCTGTCTTAAACAGACCAACAAACAAAACAAAAACAAAAGAAAAAAAATTTTACACCCCCCCCAAGGCCAAAACAATACACCTGTCCCGTTGATGTTTCCTAGGAGAAGTGGGTATCAGGGAGAGTTACTTGGGCTCAGCCTCCTCTCCCTCCCGAGTCCCCCCACCTTCGATCTCCATGGAAGGCTACCCCAGTTGCTTATGGCCCCTGGATATGCCTAAATAGACTATGTAGAGGGTCCAAAGGTAACTTGGGCAGGAGTGTATTTGTACAGCTCTCAGGCCACCACCCATGCTTGGTGGGACTCTGGGGGTCAAGCAGCAGTTTAGGAGTCACCCACCATATTGGTTCATTAACTTGACACAAGTTATAGTCATCTTAATTAAAGAATTTCCTTCATTATATTGCTCCATGGCAAGTTTGTGAGACATTTTCTTGATTAATGACCAATATGGTAGTGCCCGGCCCGCTGTGGCATCCCTGGACAGGTGGCCTGGCTTGCATAAGAAAGCAGGCTGAGCTGGGCAGTGGTGGCGCACGCCTTTAATCCCAGCACTCGGGAGGCAGAGGCAGGCGGATTTCTGAGTTCGAGGCCAGCCTGGTCTACAGAGTGAGTTCCAGGACAGCCAGGGCTACACAGAGACACCCTGTCTCGAAAAACCAAAAAAAAAAAAAAAAAAAAAAAAAAAAAAAAAAAAAAAAAAAAGAAAAGAAAAAGAAAGCAGACTGAGCAAGGCATGAACTGCAAGCTAAGTGGTAGCATTCCTCGTGGCTTCTACATCTGTACCAGCCTCTAAATCCTTGCTCTGAACTCCTGCCTCGATGTCCCTCCATGATAGATTGTGGCTTGGGAGTCGTAAGATGACCTAAACCCTTTCCTCCCCTAACTTATTTTTCGTACGCATTTTGCTTTGGTTTGGTTTGATTTCTCAAGACATTTTTGTCGCCCTGGCTGTTATAAAATAATATTCAGCAAAGAGGGTATCTTTGGTGGGCCCGTGCCAAGGTGCACCCCTGAGAAATGACACCATGCAACAGATTTGGTGTAAAAGGGGTTTATTGGGGGGGAGGGACAGAGACAGACTTGTAGACTTACAGACAGGGAGGAAGAGGGGGGGGCGAGCAGCCCCTTTTATAGTGAGTCAGGCATACCTGGCCGTTGCCAGGTAACTGTGGGGCGGAGCTTAGGCAAAAACGCTAGCAATGAGGGCAGAGAGAGGGTGCAGAGAGGGAGAGAGAGAGGGGTGCTGCACTGGGAACAGAGAAAGGGAACGCCAGGAACCTAGAGAGCTGGGGTGGCGGGTGGGTCATGACGTAAGTAGCTGCTAGGTCCCTGAGAACAAGCCATTGTGGAATTGCCTGCACACTAACATTGGCTGTCTTGGAACTCACGGAGATCCTCCTGCCTCTGCCTCCGGAGTGCTGGGCTTAAAGGTGTGTGCCACCACCTCCCAGCTTGGTGTTTTATCACACAAGAGAGAAACCAAGCTAGACTACGCACACTTCTCGGGTGCTCCCATCAGCGAGCACAGTAAGTGCATTGGTTCACCAAGCTGGGTTGAGAATGGCGCAGTGGGCTCAGCTGTTGGTGCCTCTTCTAGGATAAGTAGTGGTTTGTTCAGACCACCTGAGGGGGAAGCTGGTCCACAGAGAGGGGCTTGCATGTCTTTCTGGTTGTTGTTGGTTTACTGGTGCCACAACGCATCAAGAAAGCGGCGGGGGGGGGGGGCAGAACCTAGGCTTGGAGAGCTCCGGAGCCTACACCCTCCCTCGGCTGTGCGGCACTTTTCCTGGGACCCTCTGAGTTTTCCCTGGAGTCTTCCTCTGACTGGATCAAGGGTTCTTCCTCAAGGTCAGAGTTATGCAAGGTGTACTGGTCACTGGCACCTTGGGTTGTGCAGGTAACGGCCTGGGGGAGGGAGAGAGGCCTTTGAAGAGTCAGCAAGCTCCAACCTGCTCTGCTCCGCCTGAGCCTCAGCGGGCAGCCTCCGATCTCCTGCTGGTTCTAGATCCTGCTAAGGAAACACATCCTTGAGGCAAAACCTGAGACAAACAAGAGGTTGGCTGCCTAGAGCGCCTCCCGGTGGCTGGTGACATGCTGCACCTAGGAGTCGGGTGCTAGTTTTTGTGGTAGTCACCGATTATCTGTAACGGGGGAGGTTGAGGCACGGAAGTTTCAGAGGGTTCAAGGTAGACTGTGTTACAGAATGCTTCCTTGACTCAAAACAGCAGAGTCACATGTTTGCAGTTCCAGAAGTTGGGAGCAGGGGAAAGAGAATCTGAGATTCAAGAGTATCCTTGGATACATGGGGAGTCTGAGGCCAGCCTGAGCTACAGATAGCCAGACATGATGACATATGCCTTTAAGCCCCACGCTCAGCAGGCGAAGGCAACCAGCTTTTTTGGTTTAATGTCAGCTTGGTCTACAAAGAAAGCTCCAGGCCAAGAGCAACAGCAGAAACTATACAACCAAAAGGTGAGGCGTTATAATAAAAAATGATCTGGGCGAATATGAGCGGCGTTATGATTGGTGGGGATGGTCGGCGGCTCCAGAAACCACACCAGGCCAAACAGTTCCACGTTGGGGGTTTATTGGAAGGGGTGGGGGGCAAGGTAGCATCGAGAAGAGAAAGGGAAAAGAGAGAGGAAGAAAGAGAAAGATCAGAGGGGTCTTCCGTTTATATATGGAGAGTGATATAGCCACAGGTAAAGGTGGGCCGTGGGTCAAGTGGGTTCTGGGAATATGGTGGCTGTTGCCTTGGCAACAGGAGGGCGGGTCGTGCTGTCTCCTGGATGTGACATCACTGGTTTGGCGGTCATGATGCCAACTTGAGGATCTCGGAGATAAGCAGGTTTGCTCAGAGCAGGCTGAGCAGCTGGCACCAGGCTTCACCCCCCCCCAAGCCCCCCATCCTCTACCGAAAACACAGACCTGGTCCAATGTGGCTACGAAACCTCACCAGGCCTAGCATCAGAGAATGTTCCACAGGCACACACCAAGCAGCTGAATAAAAAAGGGCTTAGTTGCCGGGCAGTGGTGGCGCAAGCCTTTAGTCCCAGCACTTGGGAGGCAGAGGCAGGCGGATTTCTGAGTTCGAGGCCAGCTTGGTCTACAGAGTGAGTTCCAGGACAGCCAGAGAAACCCTGTCTGGAAAAAACAAAAAACAAAAACAAAAAAAAAAGGCTTAGCAGTATTTGTGTTCCAGACTAAAAAGTAAAATGAATAGAGTAAATGATGGGACTTTTGTATTGTGACAGATCTTACTGTGTACACAGCCCAGGCTGCCCCTGAGGTTGGGTTCCACTGCCTTGGCCTCCCAAGAGCTGGGATTACATGTGTGCCCCAAAAGATCCTGTTTAAAGACAAGAGTGGGGTTTTTTTCTTTCATTTTTTATACATACATATATAGACACACACACACACACACACACGTGCATGTATAATGTGTGTGTTCTTGCTTGCCCACTGCACATGTATGCCAATCAGAGACTAATTCCTGAGAGTCTGTCTACCACGTAGATCCTAGGGATTGAATTCAAAGGGCCTTGCCCCTTGAGGCGTCCCCTCTGGTTCATTTGAGGTACATAGACCCACCCTAAATCTGGACGGCACCTTCTGGTGGCAGCCAACATAAAAGGACACGGAAGAAGGACGCTTTTGTGTTTTGCCTTTGCTTGCCCTCACTCTGGCAGGCAAGCCCACCTGTGCTGTCCCTGGGGCAATCCTTGAGGGCTTTTAGAGCCCATTTCTGTGAGATTTCAATGGAGAACGAAATGACTTGCCTTGGGTATCAGCACTATATTGGGACTGCTAAAACATCCAATCTTGTGACTGAATAACTACTGGATTCTTTTAGCTTTGGGCAATTCTGCCAGGAGACGGCCATCGTTGGACTACCTGGACCTTAGTTTGGCCTCCAAGGGCCGTATTCAGACAAAGCAATCATGCCCATAAAATATATTTTTTTTCCTTCATATAGGGTTTCTCTCTGTGTAACCCTGGCTGTCCTGGAACTCACTCTGGAGACCAGGCTGTCCTTGAACTCACAGAGATCCGCCTGCCTCTGCTTCCTGAGTGCTGGGATTAAAGGTTTCAGCCACTACCACTGGTATAAAATACATTTTTAATTAAAATATTAAAAGAAAACAATTTTAAATCCAGTCAGTGAAATGGCTCAGTGAAGGTTGCTTGCTGCCAGGCTGAGTTTAATCTTTAGCACTCACAGCTACGGAGAGAGAGCTGACTCCCAAAGCTCTCTGACCTCCGCATGGACACCTTGGCACATGAACACACACATACACACACACACACACACACGCACACACACAGATGCACACATGTCCGATGTAAAATAAAATAAACGTAAAACAAAAATACTACAAAGTATAAAGAAAACATGGATGCAGCTGGTGTGGCTGGGGACCTTGGTAGAGCAGTCAGTTCACATGCAGGAAGCCCATGGTTAAACACGACACAGAATAAACCAGGCGCGGAGACACAAGCCCAAAAGGCCAAGGTTGCTGGGCAGTGGTGGCACACGCTTTTAACCCCAGCACTTGGGAGGCAGAGACAGGAAAACAACTGCCAAGGCTACACAGAGAAACCCTGTCTTGAAAAACAACCAACCAGAACCAAACAACAAAAAACAACAAAAAAATCAAACTAGAAAAGTCCCCAACAACAACAAAAAGGATGTTGTGGGCTGGCCTTGGAGTCAGTGCTGGCTAAGAGAATGAGCCAGGCACCTTCCCCAGGAAGGCTCGGAAGATAGCATCTCTTGTTCGACAAGAGATATTATCTCATTTAATACCTGATGGCTATCTTTGAAGGTGAAGTTTTTTTTGTTTTGTTTTGAATTGTTTTGTTTTGTTTTTGTTTTTTGAGACAGGGTTTCTCTGTGTAGCCCTGGCTGTCCTGGAACTCACTCTGTAGACCAGGCTAGCCTCGAACTCAGATATCCACCTGCCTCTGCCTCCCGAGTGCTGGGATTAAAGGCATGTGCCACCACTGCACGGTGAAGGTGAAGTTTATGATCCTCTTCATAATGATGAGGGAAGTGAGATTTAGCTTGTCTGAAACTTACATGGTCAACAGGTAAGCTCTGTCTGACATCTACCACACCTCTGACTTGCTTCCCCCTGTGCTGGGGGACACTATTTGTTCTCTCTTTTCCTTCATTGCTTAGTCTAATTCTCAGGATTCCTGTCCCTGAACCTGTGAGGCACACTGTCTTCCTCGGTCTTCCCTTGTCGGGGTTCTAAGCTCTAAGGAGAGTGGGATACCTTCCCCCTTTTAGCTGGTGTAAGCCCTACCATGCACACTGCCTGGGCAAGCTTTTCACTTGTGTGCACATTCCCCAGTCTATGTAATGGGTGGACCTCAGTGTTTGCCCATGCACAAAACCCCGGATTCCATCCCCAGCACTGCCTAAAAACCGGCATTGTGGCACCCATGCTTGTGACCTTACTGTTCTGGAGGTAGAGGCTGGAAGATAACAAGTTCTAGGTCACCTTTGTCAATGCAGTGAGCTTTAGTTTAGCTTAGTGTGCATGGGACCCCGCAGAACTAAAAGGGGAGGGGCTGCTCCTTGAGTTTGCTGAGGAAGTAGCCACCTCCTCAGCTCTTGGCCTTGGGAACAGGCCCTCAGTCACTTGTCCAGGTGACATTGTACATGGTTGGCATCCTGCTGTGATGGGTGAGTGGGTTCTGCCAAAGTTAAGGACTGTTTTGCCCATTCATTTCTACACAAGCCCTCTGTGATGGTTTGCGTATGCTTGACCTAGGGAGTGGCACTATTAGGAGGTGTGGCCTTGTTGAAGTGGGTGTGGCCTTGGCGGAGTGGGTGTGTCACTGTGGGTGTGGGCTTTAAGACCCTCATCCAAGTTGCCTGGAAGCCAGTCTTCTCCTAGCAGCCTTCAGATGAAGATGTAGAACTCTCAGCTCCTCCTGCACCATGCCTGCTTGGATGCTGCCATGCTCCTGCCTTGATGATCAAGGACTGAACCTCTGAACCTGTAAGCCAGCCCCAACTAAATGTTGTCCTTATAAGAGTTGCCTTGGGCCGGGCAGTGGTGGCGCACACCTTTAATCCCAGCACTCGGGAGGCAGAGGCAGGTGGATTTCTGAGTTCGAGGCCAGCCTGGTCTACAGAGTGAGTTCCAGGACAGCCAGGGCTACACAGAGAAACCCTGTCTTGAAAAAACCAAAAAAAAAAAAAAAAATAAAAGAGTTGCTTTGGTCATGGTGTCTACTCACAGCAGTAAAACCCCAACTAAGACACCCTCATAGGTAAGGCCATAGACCTAACAGCCCCATATGTGAGCTTCTGTCTGCAAACTCACCAAGAGAAGTTGCAACTGGGCGGTCCCCTCCTGCCTCCACCTCCTCAGTGCTGGGCTCATGGGTGGGCACCAACACGCCGTGTTTCAGGCAGCCCTGGGGATGGAACCCAAGACTTCACACACAGCAGGCAAACACTTTACCTTTTTTTCTCCCCTAACTTTATTTTGAGAAGGAGTTTTGCTTTGTAGCTGTATTAGTCATGGTTCTCTAGAGTCACAGAACTTATGGGTAGTCTCTATATAGTCAGGGAATTGTTGATGACTTACAGTCTGTAGTCCAACTCCCCAAAAATGGTCCGCAGCAGCTGTGAATGGAAGTCCTAGGATCTAGCAGTCACTCAGTCCCACAAGGCTCGCAGTCAAGAAGAGTGACTCTTCCTCCTTCCAATGTCCTAAGTAGGTGTCCAGCAGCAGGTGGGGCCCAGATTAAAGGTGTGTACCACCATGCCTGGATCTGGGACTTGCTTTGTCCCAGGCTGACCTTGAACTCAGAGATCTCCTTGCCTCAGTCTCCTGGGATTAAAAGCGTGTACTACCTTGCCAGGGCCTAAGCTTTTCATGGCTACTATGCCTCAAGATCTCATGCCAAGATCCAGGTCAGAAACTTGTGTCTTCCAGACTCAAGATCTGGATCACAGGCGAGCCTTCTGATTCTGGATTGTAGTTCACTCCAGACAGAGTCAGGTTGACAACCAGAACACCAGAACAGCCACTACATAACTCAAGCCTCCAACTCATAATGTCCCTGCCTTTGCCTCTCAAGTGGTAAAAAATCACAGGCATTTGGGCTTTGTAGATTGGCCATTAAAAAAATATGAGGGGGCTGGAGAGATGGCTCAGCAGCTAGGAGTACTTGGTACTCTTGCAGAAGACCCAGGTTCAATTCCTAGATACCGACATGGTGGCTCACAACCATCCTTAACTCCAGAGGATCTGAAACACCAACCTTTGCAGGACACCAGGCAAATGACTTCCCATGAATACATCTTTAAAAGACCCGAGTGCAGAAAAACACGAACAAGAGAAAAACCTCTAGGTTGGTATTTTTTACGTGTATTTTATTGGATCTTATGCGTAGGAACGTTTTGCCTGCATATGTAAGTGCCTGTGGGATCTGCAGCCCTGGTCCTTCCTTTGCAAGGACAGCCCAGGCTTTTAGCTGCTGAGTCTCCCCACATCCCAAGCCCAAGATACTTAATGTACGCATTTTGCCACTGCATGGTGACAGCTGTAGAGCCACCTCAACGGTTTGGTTAGCATATGGGCCTACCTAGCCAAAGAATGGCGCATTTTTCAGTGAGATACATCAGGGGCTGGAAAGATGGCTCAGTGACTAAGAGCACTGGCTACTCTTCTAGCAGACATAGGTTCAATTCCCAGCACCCACAGGGCAGCTCACCACTGTCACTCCATTTCTATGGGATCCAGCACCCTCCTCTGACATCCATGAGCTCCAGGCACACTCATGGTGAGCAGGCATAGGTAAGGCAAAATACCCATAGACATTAAAAAAATACAAGTTTAGGGGTTGCTGAGGAAGAAACCTGAGGCCCTCATTCTTGCCAGGCAAACCCTCTCCAAACTGAGCTGCACCCCTAGGCCCCCAACACCTGTACCTGGCTGGGACGTGGCAACCAATATTAACAGGGGAAAAATTAGTTTTGTTCTGGGCTAAGAACAGAAGTGAGAGACCCACAGATGAACGTTTTACTCTGGGGTTGGGGTGGGGGCAGGGTTGTTCCAGAAACTAAAAAAGGGGAGAGAGAGAGGGGATGAGAAAGGGAAGGAACCTCATTGTATTTTCTGGGAATGGCGTTTTTCAGGAATTGGGGTGTGGCCCTTTTCTCAGTTTTTGTGGTTAAGTCCAGTCACTGTTCTGGCAATTCATGGCAACTGTCAACTGTCCTGATGCTCCTCGGGAAGAGAGTGGTTGAGCATACAGATAGGGTTTCCTTTCTTTTCCCTTTTCTTTTCTTTTTAATGAGACAGGTCTCCTGGCTGTCCTGGAACTTGCTCCGTAGACCAGGCTGGCCTCAAACTCACAAAGAGATTCACCTCACGCTTAGCCTGGGATTTGGGGGGAGGGGTCAGGGGGTGTCAAGGTTTTACTCTGGTTAGGCACCAGGTACACATGTTATATATATGCAGGCAAATGACTTCACATGAGTAAATCTTTAAAAAAATACTAGTGTAGAACAAAATTAACAAGAGAAAACCCTCCGTGCTGGTTCAAGCAGTCTTCCTCCCTTGGCCTCCCGATGCAGGAATTGCAAGCATGTGACCCACAGGAAGATTAGACTGCACAGGGGTTTATAATGAGACTGAGGGCGGAGGTGTCATGAGGAACTTGAGGCCACAGGCCTCTGGGGATTGGGCGGGAGGGAGTAGATCTGGAGGAGGGACACTTTAGAAGGTCCAGACTGTCTTAGTAGGAGGAACTTCCCCCAGGCAGGACCCCGGAGGAGCTTCAGCCAGTGAACAACTGTACCAGCCCCCCTCCTACCCCACCCTTCCCCTTTCCGCCCAGTGCTGGGAGCTGCCAGTGACTCAGTAGCTGCTGGTGGCTGCTCTGCACACTGCCTTGCTTAATTGACACTCCACCTTTGTCCACAGCCCACTGGCAGAAGGGAATGTCCATTAATTCCCCCAATGACCATTACCTTCTGGAATGCTCCTAGGACGCTGCTGTACTTTGGCTAATTCAGAGTTTCTCAAGTCTCTCCCCCCACCTTGTGTTTTTACATGTCATTTTAAAATTATTTATTAATTTTTATGTGCATTGCTGTTTTGCCTGCATGTCTGTCTGTGTGTGTGAGGGTGCCAGATCCACTGGAACTGGGGTTACAGGGAGTTCTGAGCTGTCACGTGGGTGCGGGGGGTTGAACCTGGATCCTTTGGAAGAGCAGTCAGTGCTCTTAACCCCTGAGCCATCTCTCCAGCCCCCTTTTTGTAGTTTTTATTTAAAAAAAGATGTGCAAGTATGTGGGTACTCACAGAGGCCAGAGGTTTTGGATCCCCTGGACCTGGAGTTGCAGGCAGTTGTGAGCTGCCCTATCTGGGTGCTGGGAACTGAACTTGGTCATCTGCAAGAGCAGTAAGAACGCTTACCCACTGGGCCATCTTTCCATCCCCTCTGGTCTCTTTCTGAGGCATGGTGTTTAATCCCAGTATTTAGAAAGCAGAGGCAGGAGGATTTCTGTGTGCCTTTAGTTTCTGCTCTCTGTCCTGTCTCCACCTCACCAGAGCTGGGGTTACAGTACATACCTTCACCATTTCTTATGGCTTCCTGTCTACTAGGCAAGCTTCAGTCCACTGAGCTCCATTCCAGCGCCCCTTGTTAGAAAAAAGATTTACATGTACATATGCATTTGTTTTTTGTTGTGTGTCGGTCCAAGGCCACCTGTGGAATTCAGGGATTGAACTCAGGGCTCTTGGCACGAAAGCTCTCTACTCACTGAGCTATCTTGAAGGCTTTGCGTTTGTTGTTTGGCTGGCTGGGTTTTTTGTTTTTTTTTTTTTTTCAAGATAGGTTTCTACTATGTAACTCTGACTGGCCTGGAACTTTCTATCTCGACCAGGTGAGCCTTGTCCTTTCACTGATTCTCCTGCCCCAGTGCTTGGATTACAGGTGTGCACCACCACACTGGCCTCCCGGGTACAACTGAGTATGCAGCACCCTGAGCAGCGCCCAGGGAACCCATTTGGTATCTAGCTCTCCCCAACCCATAGAATATGGCCAGAAGTCCCTTTAGGACAGCGAGCCCAGCCATGGGCCCATGAGGGATCCAGAGTGATGAAGGCAAGCGAGCTCAGACAGCCTGTTACTTTAGATGCTAACTGACACAGGGCACGACAGCTGACAACTGTCCAGGTGAGGAAAGAACAGTTAAAAGAGGAAAGTGAGGTTGCAAGGCACCAGAGTTCCCAGGAAAGTTGTGAGCATCCCAGTCTCCCCCACCCCCAGCATCCCAATCCTCCCCTGAGCACCCCAATCCCTTCCCCCCCCCCAGTGAGCAGCCCATCCTTCATTTCCTTTGCACTGCATCTTAGTTTCCTCCCCAGGACCTGCAAGGTGAAAGAGAACCAATGAGCTGCCCTCTGACTCCGCACCAACACCCACGCACGAAGCACTCCTACATACATACCATGCACACATACATACACGTGCACACATGCATATATATACACATGCACACATACATACATATGTACATACACACATGTATACATATAATACACATGCACACATACATACACATGCACACATGCATACATATATACACACATGCATACATATTTACACATGCATACATACATACATACACATGCACACATACATACATATACACATGCATACATACAATACACATGCACACATACATACATTTATACACACACATCTATACATGCATACATATGCATACATACACATATACACCCTATACCATGCACAGACATACACAGACACACACACACATATACATATGCACAGACACAGACACACACAGTAATACACAGACACACAAACATATTTATGCACACATATACACACACATGCACATATACCCCACATCTATGCATACACACATAGATACACATGTAGACACATACATATACATGCACACAAACATACACATATACCTCATACCCATGTACACACATGTATATATGCTTGTACATCTATACACACATATACATACGCACATATAGATGCACATGTACATATGCATGCATACACACCCATGCACAGACACACACACACAGACACATGCACACACACAGACACGCATGCACACATGCACACACAGCAGGGTCATTCTCTGTGGCAGGACCGCCCTCTGCACTGTGTAAATGGAACTGATATCCCCTGAAGAGGCTGCATTTGTCTCAGAGAACATGCAGCTCTCTTGACCTTGGCTGTGTAGAACATGGCACTTTCAGAAAGATGAAGGGTGTAGGTCAAGAGGGCATTATCCCAGCTGCCTTTAGTCTCCCATAGTAACCATTTTCCATCCACCTCTTGTATGACCTGACATCCTCTTGACTTTTAGAAGACATTCTTTTTTTTTTTTTCCGAGACAGGGTTTCTCTGTGTAGTCCTGGCTGTCCTGGAACTCACTCTGTAGACCAGGCTGGCCTGGAACTCAGAAATCCACCTGCCTCTGCCTCCCAAGTGCTGGGATTAAAGGCATACGCCACCACTGCCTTGCTTCAATAGGTTTTTTAAAAGCAGGGAGCTGTGCATGTCTCTAGCCTGAAGGAAGCTGGTGCTTCATCCCAGCACTTCATAAAGCAGGAATCGACACACACATCTGCAATCTAAGCTTGGAAGGTGGAGGCAGGAGGATCAGAAATTCTACATCATCTTTGGTCACACAGAGTGTGTGACGCTATCTGGACTACATCTCAAAACCAAGGAGCCAGTCATGGTTGCTCAGGGACTTTCATTCCAGCCCTCAGGAGACAGAAGCAGGTGGATTTCTGTGAGTTCAGCCCAGCATTTCCTGCATCTGCTATGGTTTGTGACCTGAAGGCACTGCCAATGCATTCTGGTTTTGCTTTGGGACAGGGTTTCATGTATCTCAGGCTGGCTTAGAACTCACTACCCAGGTGAGGGTGACTTCGAACTCCTGATCCCTCTGCTTCCTAAGCACTATGTTCTCAGGCTTGCACACAACTCCTTTATGCAGTGCTGGGGACTAAACCTTTGGCTTTGTGTACTAGGTGAACAATTGAGCCACCCACCCCCCTCTATAATTTGCAATGATTCATGACTTGTCTTTTGTCCCGTGACTATACAGGCTAACGTCACCTTTCCCAAGTGTCATTTCCCAATCATTCTAGCTAATTTGAACTTGAACCTACTGGTCAAGAGAATGGAATCTGTAGCCTGGGTGGAGACTTAATGTCCCAGCTTGGAGTGGGGTTGGGAGGGTCACTCACTTTCTCTAAGGGCCATCCCTCCCACAGTGGGGTCCTGGGAAGAGACGGGCAGAAGGAATAACTAGTCCTTTTCTGAGATACCATGGTCTCCTCCCAGAATCCCTGTCCCTAGTGTGGAAGCCCATTTGTCACAGGCACATTATCTGGTAAGTTTGTTTAGCAAGTGTAAGTTTATCTTTTTTTCTATCTCTTTTCTAAACATGTGTTTGTCAACGTTTTGGGGGTTCCCTCCAACATTAGGCTTCTTTACACTTTCTTTAAAGCCTCCCTTGGCACCATGTGGCTGCTTCTGAGCCCTGTGTCTGACTTCCGTCCCAGCCTAAACAGCATGGTCCTTTCTCCCTTCTGCTCCCCCCCCCTTCCCCCCATGCAGCTGCTGAGGTTTACAGCTCGCCTGCCCCAGGGTTTTTCCTTTAAACGCTAATAAAACTGTCCTTATGTCTCCAATTGAGTTCATTCTTAAATCCTTTTATTAATGAAGCTAAGAACCCCAGGAGGGGACCCCTCAGTTTCCCCAGATCAGTTTCGGCAGAGCCACGCGACTTGAAATCAGCAACGGCTGGCTCAGCGCTAGCCCTGGGCCCCCACCTCACAAATGTCAGCAGTTCCTCCTTCCTCTCAGCTGGAAAACCCAAAAATATCTCCTGACATTGACAGATGTTCTGTGGGGGCAATCGCAGCCCCCTTCCTGATGGAGAACCACAAAACGGCTGGAAAAAATTACCTTTCAATGTGGTACAGGAGCTGGGGCTCCGGCTGGGGTCCCTCCAGGGGTAGGTGGTCAGAACCAGATGCCTTGCTTTGATCCTGACAGCCTAACAGACTGTGTGGCCATGTGTTTCCTATCTGCTGGGGGCTCAGAGACCTCATTGTCCTGGGGCGGGACCTGGAGTCTGTGGGAATTACCAGGTTCCCTCTGGGACAGTAGAGGGGAAGAACATGTCAATGATGTCTTGGCTAATGAAGAAACATGTCATTCTATGAAAGGAAAAAGCAGAGAAGTTGGTATTAGGCGTGAGTGCCTGTGATCCCTGCTCCTGGGAGGTGGAGGCAGGAGGATTTCAAGTTGAAGACTAGTCTGGGTTACCTATTGTGAGACCTTGACTCAAATAAGTAGGTAAATCAGCAAGGTGTTAGAGAGCTCAGCAGTCAAGGACACGCACTGCTGCTGTTGTAGTTCACAACGATCTGCTGAGCCAGCTCCAGGGAGTTGACATGTCTGGCCTCTGTGGGGACATGTACTCATATGCATGGACCTATACACACTTACAAATAATTTTTTAAAAAAATTAACACATATTTAAAGAAATGAGGGACTGGAGAGATAGGCTGATCACCAAAGGGCCTGTTGTGCAAGCATGAAGACCTGAGTTCAGATTCTTTTTTTTTTTGTTTTTTTGAGACAGGGTTTCTCTGTGTAGCCCTGGCTGTCCTGAAACTCACTCTGTAGACCAGGCTGGCCTTGAACTCAGAAATCCGCCTGCCTCTGCCTCCCGAGTGCTGGGATTAAAGGTATGTGCCACCACTGCCTGGCCTGAGTTCAGATTCTAAGCACTCACAGAGGAGCCTGCTGAGCTCCTAGCACTGGGGAGATAGAGACGAGAGGATCCCTGGAGCTCCCTGGACAGCTAGCCTTGCAAAACGATGGACTCCATGCCCAATGAGAGAACATGTCTCAAAAAGTAAGGTAGAGAGGTTGGGGAGATGGCTTAGTGGGTAAAATGCTTGCTGGGGAAACATGAAGACCAGGGTTCTGATCTCCAAACCCCACACAACTGCTGGGCGGGTGGGATGGCCGGTTTCTCATCCCAGCTCTTGGGATCCCCAGAACAAGGCATTTAGCTAGAGTATGGGGATCCCCAGA
>JADRCH010000185.1:2647782-2661981 GCA_019843965.1 Rhynchomys soricoides
GGGATCCCCAGAACAAGGCATTTAGCTAGAGTATGGGGATCCCCAGAACAAGGCATTTAGCTAGAGTATGGGGACTGGGGAGCTTGGGGTTCAAGTGGATGGACTTGCCGCCTTCTTCTTCCTCCTCTTCCTCTTCTTTTAGAATTATTTATTTATTTTATGTGTATGAGTACACTGCAGCTGTCTTCAGACACACCAGAAGAGGGCATCGGATCCCATTACAGATGGTTGTGAGCCACCACGTGGTTGCTGGGAATTGAACTCAGGACCTCTGGAAGAGTAGTCAGTGCTCTTAACCACTGAGCCATCTCTCCAGCCGTCAGACTTGCCTTGATATAAGGTGGGGGATCATTAAGAAAAACACCTGAGATTAACCTACAGTTTATACACACACACATGCACACAACACACACATACACACGCACACTCACACACACACTCTCACACACACACACATACACTCACACATCTGAATAGAAAGACACATATACATACCATACCCAAAATAAAGGCAGAGAGTCATTGAGGATGACACCCGATGGTGTCAACTTCTAACCTGAACACGTATACACACTTGCACATGCATGAACATGTATACACACCCACAACACGTAAGAGAAAAGTGACCGAGTGGCTGGATCTTGGCAGGTGTAGAATTCTGTGAGACCTCAGGCAAGCTCCTTGACCTCTCTGGGCTGTGAAGATTAAGTGCCAGGGATTGGGAAGGTGGCCAGAGGTTCTGTGGTCTACACTGGTCCAGCCCTGTGAACAGCTGAGTGTCTGACTCTTGAGATAGATGCCTGGCTGGATGGTTACAGAAGTCTCCCAAGGGCGTATCGGGAAAGCAAGGCTCCAGGGTTCTGCCATACAAATCTTGTCATTTTGAATTGCTGAGGGCCATCTTGGTGTTTATGTCTAGAAAGGACACAGAGACTTTGGGGTAGGCGGTTCCTTTAATGGCCTATTCTTTTTGGTTGACTTGTTTCACATATTCTTAAAAAGTTTGATTCTTATATTTGTGTGTGTGTGTGTATTTTTGTCTTTTTTTTTTTTGAGATGGTTTCTGTGTAGCCCTGGCTGTCCTGGAACTCACTCTGTCGACCAGGCTGGTCTCAAACTCAGAAATCCACCTGCCTCTGCCTCCCGAGTGCTGGGATTAAAGGTGTGTGTCACCACTGCCCGGCTCGGTTCCCTTTTTATAGCTGTGGCTTTGACAGTCTAACACCCCAGAGCACCTACAGTGTGCCTCGGAATTCTAGAATAATCCTACAAAATAATTTTATAACATCTAAAGGCCTTTAATAAAGACTGTTAAGCCAGGGCTGGGATGTGGCCCAGTGGTGGCTTGGTTTGCTTAGCACGCTTGAAGACCTGGACTCCCCGGCACCTTAAAGGCAGGAAGCAGGGCTGGAGACGTGGTTTATCTGGTCCAGTGCCTGCTATGGAAGCACGAAGCCCCAGCACCCCACAAACTAGGCATGGAGTTCACCCTTCCACCCCAGCACTCGGAAATGGAGACAGGAGTTCAGGGTCATTTTCATCTACACGGGGAATTTGAGGCCAGCATGGACTACGTTAAGATCCAATCTGAAAGAAAAGCAGAACAAGTTGGAATTAACAGTTCTTTTAGATTTATTTCTTTTCCTTTGAGCGTATCAATGTGTTGCCTGCACGCATGCGTCCGCCCTGCATGCGTGCCTGTTGGACCCCTGGACTGGGTGGCGGTTGTGAGCCACCGTATGGGTCTGGGAATCAAACCTGGGTCACCATAACCTCTGAGCCATCTTTTCAGCCCCTACAATTTTTTTATTTGACCCTCCTGGGTTGTGTATTTTCTTTTCTTTGGTTTTTTTCCTAGACAGGGTTTCTCTGTGTAGCCTTGGCTGTCCTGGAGCTCTCTGTAGACCAGGCTGGCCTCTGAGATCCCCTTGCCTCTGTCTCCCCAGTGCTGGGATTAATAGTGGGCGCCACCACTTCCTGGGTTCGGTTTTTTTTTTTTTTTTTCCATTCTCGGTGTCAGCCCCCGCCCTCCTCTCCCCTCCTCCGCTCCCTCCCCCACCCCACCCCGTAACACCCACCCCTTCCCGGCTCCCTAACTCATCCTTCCTGCTCCGCGCTCCCTGGCTCTCTGTCTCCCTCTGCTGTTCATCAGACATGGTGCGTCAGCACCTTTCGGCTCTTACCACAAACCCGGAACAGGAGGGGAACCGTGGCTGCTCAACTTTTACCAACGGGACGTTTCTTCTTCTTTCCTGTCTTGAGATGTGGTCTCACTCTGTAGCTCAGGTTAGCCTTGAAATCATGATCCTCCTGGCTCCATCTTTCCTGTACTGGGATTATGGGCATGACCCACCACGCAAGCCTGCTGCTTGCCTCCCTACCCCCACCCCTGAAACAGCCCTAGCTAGTCTGGAACTCACAAAGATCCACCTGCCTCTGCCTTGTGAATGCTGGGATTAAAGGCATGGGCCAACATACCCTGCCCCCTTCAGCTTTTCTTTTCTTTCTTTCTTTTTTTGTTTTGTTTTTCGCCCTGGCTGTCCTGGAACTCACTCTGTAGACCAGGCTGGCCTCGAACTCAGAAATCCGCCTGCCTCTGCCTCCCAAGTGCTGGGATTAAAGGCGTGCGCCACCACTGCCCAGCTCTTCAGCTTTTCTTAACATGAAAGAGTGGTCTGTTCAATGGCCCTGGCCAAGTAGACATAAATTATTATTTGGGATCCAGAGAACTAAGTCACCCAATGCAGATCACCTCCTCCAGGAAGGCTTCCTGGGCTGGACAGGCTAAGCTAGGTGAGTTCCCTTGGCTCTGTTCAATCATTTCAGAAATGGTTAATTTCCTCTGAAGAGAGCATGAGACTTTCAAGGTTGGGATGCTGCTGGGATTTTTTAGTATCCCAGGCAGACCCCTCATCCTCACCCCAAAAGCACAGAGGTGGAGGAAGCAAATGCAGTCCTCTTGGTGTTGTTTTCACTGCCGCCAGCAGGGGGCACTGGAGCCACAATCTTTTGCACAGATGTCTTTGTCCCTGCAGAGGGGAAGGGGCACAGGTGAGGCCTCTTCTTCAGTATCAGGTAGGGCTGTGAAGAATCTAGGGACTTGGGCCCAGGATATCCCATTAGGGGTTTTGTGTCTTCCCCTCTGACTCTTGTATTTAATAAAGCAAGGTTGGACCAGGCTGAACACAGTGCCTCATGTAGCACAGGCTGGCCTTGAATGTGCTATGTAGCCCAGGATGGCCTCACACCTCTGATTTTCTCTCTTCCTCCCGATGCTGGGATTACAGGCTTGCATCATCACACCTTGGCACTGAAGCTGACAATGGTCCCCAGGAAAGTCTTACCCGCAGGCCAGGAGGAAAGGTGAATAACAGGGATCTGGTTTCCCATCCATCCGTCCATCCACCCACCCATCCATATTCGGAGGACGGTAACACTTGTGCCAATTTTTCTGTTTTGTTCTTTTGAGATGGGCTCTCATGTAGCCCAGGCTGGCCTTGAACTTTATGTAGCTGAGGCTGGCCTGAAGATCCGTGTCTGCTTTGTATCTTGATGCCGTAGGTAGGAAACATCAGCAGATACTGGGCCACTGGACTTCCGGCCTCCATCCCAACAGTGCTGGGATTAGGGGTGTGCTCTCCCACACCTGCCCATATCCCCTTCTGTGGGCTGGTTGGGTTTGTTCCATCCAGTAGGGAACCTTCCCCTCCCCTCCCCTTCCTTCACTTCCCTCCCTCCCTCCCTCCCTCCCTCCCTCTCTTCCTTCCTTCCTCCTCCTCCTCTCCTCTTTCTTCTGACTAGGTATGTAGCTCTGACTGTCCTAGAACTCACTCTGTAGACCAGGCTGGCCTCAAACTCACGGAGATCCACCTGCCTCTGCCTCCCAAGTGCTGGGACTAAAGGCGTGCAACCCCCTTCCTTACATACTGGGGAGTGGATGCAGGGCCTCGCACGGGCTAGATTAAACACCCTGCAACCGAGTTTCATCAACAGCCTTAGCTTTGTTATTAACTAGGCTTTTTGTTTTATAAATTGTTGTTAGATATAGGGCATTGGGGTGCATGTCTTTAACCCCAGCACCAGGGAGGCAGAAGCCATCAGATCTCTGTGAGTTCAAGGCCAGCCTGGTCTACATAGCAATTCCAGATCAGCCAGGACTACATAGTGAGGCCCTGCTTCATTTTGCTTCTGCCTCCTGAGAAAATAAGTAAATCTTTAGAAAGAAACAAAATTGAACCTGGGCAGTGGTGGTGCATACCTTTAATCCTAACCCTCAGGAGACAGAGTCAGGCAGATCTCTTGAGTTCAAGGCCAGCCTGGTCTACAATGTGAGTTCCCTGTCTACATCAGAGAAACCCTGTCTGGAAAAAACAAACAACAACAATAGAACAAGCTGACCCTGAACTTTTTCAAGACCCTCTACTTCTGTGTGCCGGTTAGTTTTACATCAATTTGATACAAGCTGAAGTCATCAGAGAGGAGGGAGCCTCGACTGAGAAAATGCCTCCATAAGATCTGGCTGGAGGCAAGCCTATAAATGAGGACCCATCCCACTGTGGGTGGGGCCATTCCTGGGCTGGTGGTCCTGGGTTCTATAAGAAAGCAGGTCAAGCAAGCCATGGGGAGTAAGCCAGTAAGCGGCAGCATCCATCCATGGCCTCTGCATCAGCTCCTGCTTCCAGGTTCCTGCCCTGCTTGAGTTCCTGTCCTGACTTCCTTCAGTGTTCAAACACAATTTGGAAAGGTAAATTCTTTCCTCTTCAACTTGCTTTTGGTCATGATGTTTTGTCACAGCAACAGTGACCCTAACTAGGACCTTCTGCCTCCCAAATCCTCATGTTGTGCGTCTTGTCACTGCAGTTGGCATTATTACTAAGTTTGAGAAAGGGTCTCACAAGTTTCCCAGGCTGCCTTTGAACTTATGACTCTCCTGCTTCAGCCTCCCCAGTAGCAGGATGACAGACTTGTATCTCAGCAATCAAAGCTTCCAGTAGAATTCCTGCAGAAGAAAAGTCCACATTCTGTAGCCACAGAATCTGGCTTTGATTTTTTTCTTGTGTCCTGAGCACTGGAGACTGGAGACAGGGGCTGCCTGGTGCTGCCTGGTGCTGCCTGGTGCTTCCTGATCATTCAGTCCAGTCACAGTGGAGAACACCATGTTTGGTGAGAGACCTTGTCTCAAAGCATAAGGTGTGAGTTGGTGTGATGGAGCACATCTCTCCGAACGCAGAAGGCAGAGGCAGGTGGATCTCTGTGAGTTCAAGACCAGCCTGGTCTACACAGTGAGTTCTAGTCCATCCAGGGCTACACAGCCCCTTTTCAAAACAAGCCAACTAGAGAGCAATAGAGAGTGTCCACGAGAATGGAGTAAGTTTGAATGAGAACGGCTCCCTTAGGCTTCTCTGTCTGAAAGCTTGGTCCCTGGTTAGTGGACCTGTTTGGGAAGGATTAGGAGGTGTGGCCTTGTTGGTGGAACTGTTTGGGAAGGATTAGGAGGTGTGGCCTAGTTGGAGGAGGTGTGTCACTGGGGGCAAGCTTGGAAGTTTCAAAAGCCCACACCATTTCCAGATAGTTCTCTCTCTCTCTCTCTCTCTCTCTCTCTCTCTCTCTCTCTCTCTCTGCCTCATGCTTGTGGGTCAGGATATAAACCTCTCAGCTACTGCTCCAGCACCATCCCTGTCTGCCTGTTGCCATGCTCCATGCCATCACAGTCACAGACTCTAACCTTCTGGAACTCTGAGTCCCCAAATTTAATGCTTTTTTGGGTACACATTGCTGTTTTTATTCTTAAAGATTTATTTATTTTATGTATGTAAATACACTTGTAGCTGTCTTCAGACACACCACTAGAGGGCCTCGGATCCCATTACAGATGGTTGTGAGCCACCATGTGGTTGCTGGGAATTGAACTCAGGACCTCTGGAAGAGCAGTCAGTGCTCTTAACCGCTGAGCCATCTCTCCAGCCCTGATGTTTTGTTTTGTTTTTTGTTTTTTCCATAGCAATAAAAGAGTAACTAAGACGGAGAGGCACCCAGCATCAACCCTGCATCTCCACATTCTTATGCACAAGTGAGCACTGTACACACGTGCTGTCCCTGTACGCACAGCCACACACACACACACGTGTGTGCACATACCCCCCCCCCCCCAGACTGAATGATCAGACCTAGACCATATGTCTAAACCAGCTCAGGCTGGCTCCCAAGCTTCAGATTTCATCTTGGCCATTATCCTGTCTCTGAATGGAGAAAGGTGGTCGGGGCACTGCTCCAGGGATACCCCAAGACTCCAAGCCTTTGCACTGATTACTTCTTGGACTCCTCAGAGGGATGGTTAGAGCATTGTCCTAATAGATACAAAGGGAAACTGAGGCTCTAGGATGTTGATTGGCTCCTTCAAGAGCTACACCTGAAAGGCCAATGGGTCGGGGGCTGAGGATGACCCTGGGAACGAGGACTTGTGGCTGCTTTCACCAGTCTGACTGCAGTGCATCCTGACTGCACAGCTCTGTGCAAATGCCCAGGGGCACGGTGTACCAGCAGGAACCTCTTGTGAACCCAGCTCCCAGGGTTGTCCCTCTGAGGCCTATGCTGCAGCTGTAGCTAGCTTTAGGTGTCCAGGAGACATATGATGTCTGGTACTGACTAACACCCCTGAATACCTACTGTCTGGGTCCCAGCTCACTTTCTGGTTATGTGATGACCACATGTGAATCCACCTGTCTATGCTGAGAATAGAATTCTCAGGTGGTCGGTTTTTGGCAGAGGATAGAGACAGTAGGCATCTACTAAATGCACAAGAGCTAAGTGAAGGCATGTGCTTAGTTAGCTGTGGCTGGAGCCTCTTGGTGGATCAGTCATCCTTGAGAAAATGCTTAAAGGCTGGTGAGGGAAGAGAACCCGCTGCCAAGCGTGCTTCTGTGGGCCTCGTGAGCTGGGACCCAGACAGTGAAAAGGTGGGTCTGGGTTCTAATTCTACCCCAAGACTGCACAAGTACAAAAAAATGATGGTCAGCCTTGAGGGCTCCCAGAGACTGAACCACCAACCGAAGAGCGAGCACAGGCTGGACCTTGGCCCCTGCACATACATAGCAGATGAGCAGCTTGGTTTTAATGCAGGTCCCTCAACAACAGGAGCAGAGGCTGTCCCTGAGCCTGTCGCCTGCCTGCCTACCTGTAGAGCCTGTTCCCCTAAATGGATTGCCTTGGCCGGCCTCAGTGGGAGAGGGTGTGTCTAGAAGTGTGCAGGGGCAGGGGACATAGTGGGAATTGATACCTAGAGAGGAGTTCTCCCTTCTCAAAGGAGAAGGGGATGTGGAATGGGGGGAGGATCTGTGTGAGGGAGTGCTAAGAGGAGAGGGGGCTGATACTGGGAAGTAAAGTGAATAAATACATAAATAACAGCATTTCTGCTGTGCTGAAGCATCTTTTCCCTTGCTTTCTTATTTTATTTTTTGAGACGGGGTTTCTCTGTGTAGCCCTGGCTGTCCTGGAACTCACTCTGTAGACTAGGCTAGCCTCGAACTCAGAAATCCACCTGCCTCTGCCTCCCGAGTACTGGGATTAAAGGCGTGCGCCACCACTGCCCAGCCCTGGTTCCTTGCTTTAAAGAGACTTATTTATCTAGCTTTGTTTTATTTTATGTGTATGTGTAGTTTGTTTGTATGTGCGTCTATATTCCATGCGCGAGCTTGGTCCCCACGGAGGCCAGAAGACGGCGTAGGCTTTCCTGGGGTTGGCGTGACAGACGGTAGTGGGTGCTGGGTTTGAACCCAGGTCCATCGGAACAGCAGCCAGTGCTCTTAGCTGCTGAGCCATCTCCCCAGGCCTATTCTATGCTTTTTTGGAAACAGGGTCTCGTGTAGCCCAGGTTGGCCTTAAACTTTCTACATAGCTAGGATGAGCTCCTGCCTCCACTTTCTGAGTGCTGGGAGTATAGGCGTGCCTGACCTGGTTTATGCATCCCTGGAGATTGAGGCCAGGGCTCTGCACATTCGAGGCTAGCCATTCACCCGCTGTGTTTCATCTTCAGCTCCCATTTACTTATTTGTGATGAGCCTCCTCCACCTCAAACTTCATGGTGTAGGACAAATTGTTTTATTACCCAAGGCACAGTGAGGACAGCTTGCCTCTGTTCTATAGTATCTGGGGCCTCAGTGGGGCTGATTTAAAGGCTGGAGACTCAGTAGCTGTTGCTGGATCCATCTAGAAGCATCGATATGTATGTGTCCCCTGCACCTGTGTGGGGACTCAGTGGTGTTGCTGACCAGAGCACTCTCACAGGGCTTGCTCAGCTGAAGGCGCTTCCTCTCACTATGGTGGTCAAGAGTGGTCAGGCCTTACACCTCAGCTCCACCAGAGACAGTGCCGATGCACACGGTGGGCATCCCATGGCCTTCTCTAAGCCAGCCTCCCGGACCACACAGTGTCTGGAGCCTGCCCGCCTGGAGACGTAGATCTTCCCGCTATGAGAGTTTGTAGGAGTGTGTAAACACCCCAGGTGAGCGGCGTCAACGGCTGAGCAGCCCAGGGCTTTAAGAGCTGGGGTGAACCGCGTGAGACCCCAGGGGCAGTTCAAAGGTTAGAGTCAGCCTTGCCCACCCTGACTTTTCCTGTTTGCAGACAGCTGCTTCCTACCTTTGAGCTGGATGCTATGCTCCCGGTGACCAGCAGGGGGCGCCAGATACATTGGGGAGATAGCCTTTTGACACTTATGAAAGTGAGCCCCTTCCATCCTGCTTCTGGAGGTAGTTCAGAGAGTCCCCTCTGTCCCCCCCCTCCCCCCCCCACACCGTGCAAGAAAAGGATACTGAGGGAAGTTTGAAATGCCTGGTTCGTATCTGAGTAGGACAGACCCAGCTGGGGGTGGGGACAGGGCTCTGCCATGGGCCTCTCTGACTGTGCAGTGCAGATCCATGTTGGATTGCAGGAGGCCTTGGGGAGGCGCTGTGAGCCAGGGAAGAGGCTGGGGACCAGATCAGGACCCTCTCCAGGGAACGGACTGAGAACTTCCACCCCCACTCTCTCTAGCCCATGTGGGGTTCGCCCACGTTTCTTCCCACACTGCTCAGCCCTTGTGACATCAAAGTTCATAGGGCCAGCTCCTGCCCTTCCTTTTCGATCCCCAGTGCCAACCCATGGCTGCCCCCTCTGGTTCATCCCTCCCCCATGTCCCTTCCTGGCCCTTCATGGACCATGTCAGTTCTGAGAGGGAGGGAGCAACATCTTCTGTGGCTGTCCTTAGCTGGTGACATTTGTCTGCAGAGTTGAGGAAGGCCTGTTTGCTGCCTCAGTAGCAATGTTTAGCTAATCATGGCAATGGGGCTGGAGAGTTGGCTCAGTGATCGAGATCACTGGCTGCTCTTTCAGAGGACATGGGTCTGATTTCTACCACCCATATGATGGCTCACAATTGTCTGTAACTCTGACTTCATCCAGGCTCCACAGACTGGGGCACACATGTATTACACATGTATACGTTCAACTGCACACACATATGCACAGTTTTTTCTAAAGGCCAATCATAGTGGTGCAGATCCATGATCCCAGCACCCAGGAAGCTTAGGCAGGTGGATTGCCTGCTGGGACTGTGTGGCTAGCTTGACACACACCGTGAGACCTTGTCTCAAAAACACAGAAATAGAGGCTGGGCACATTGATCCTTGTCTTGAATCCCAGTACCTGAGGCAGATCTCTTTGAGTTCAAGGTCTGCATAGTTAGGTTTTTCAAAAACAAAACCTAACGAAATTCATGGATAAACAGACAAATGGATTGGACACCTGGGTTGTTACAACGCTTGCCTGGTTGGCGTGGAGACCTGGGTGTGATCCCCAGCACCAAATAAAACTGGGTGGAGATGATGGTGAAGACCCATAGAACATCAGACATTCAAGATCATTCTCAGCTACTAGAGACCTAGAGGCTAGCCTGGGCTACATGAGACTGTTACAAACAACAATGACACTCTGGAAGGACGCTTCAAATCCAATTGCCTTTTTCTGTGGCAATATTCATGGACAACATTTGACTCTCTGAGCCTCGTGTTTCTTCTCAGCCTGTGGAGTGGGGTCAGTCATGACATTAGTAATAGACACATGGCGGTAAATCTTGGAGGTAAAATGACGGGGACAAAGCAGGCATCCTAAAAATGCCTCTGTGAGTACTGAGGAGTAAGATTTCCCGTCCTCTGTCTTAACTAGATCCTCAGTGACTTGTCCCCCAACCCAGGAAGGTCCAGTGTAGACAGGACTTTTGGTGTCCAAGCATCTCATCTTTCTTACAGTGACTTCTCCAAAACTGAGCATTGAATTGAGGACCTACACACACACACAAGATGTGGTGGTTTGAATATGCTTGGCCTAGGGAGTAGCACTATTAGGAGGTGTGGCCTTGTTGAAGTGGGTGTGGCCTTGTTGAGGTGGGTGTGGCTTTATTGGAGTAGGTGTGTCAATGTGGGTGTAGACCCTCATCCTAGCTGCCTGGAAGCCAGTCTTCTCCTAGCAGTCTTCAGATGAAGATGTAGAACTCTCAGCTCCTCCTGCCCCGTGCCTGCCTGAACGCTGCCATGCTCCTGCCTTGATGATAATGGACTGAACCTCTGAGCTTGTAAGCCAGCCCCAATTAAATGTTGTCCTTATAAGAGGTGCCTTGCATCTCATCTTTCTTACAGTGACTTCTCCAAAACTGAGCATTGAATTGAGGACCTACACACACACACACAAGATGTGGTGGTGGCGCATGCCTTTAATCCCAGCACTCGGGAGGTAGAGGCAGGTGGATTTCTGAGTTTGAGGCCAGCCTGGTCTACAGAGTGAGTTCCAGGACAGCCAGGGATACACAGAGAAACCCTGTCTTGGAAAACCAAAACCAAAAAAAAAAAAAAAAAAAAAGAGTTGCCTTGGTCATGGTGTCTATTCACAGCAGTAAAACCTCAACTAAGACACAAGGCAAATGCTCTACCACTGAGCCTCATGCCTAGCCCAGGGTCTCATGTAGCCCAGGCTAGCCTTAAATTCCTGATCCTCCTATTTCCAACCCCCCACTCCTTAAGTGCTGGGGTTAGGGGTATATGCTACCGCACCCAGTCTTTTTGTATTCTTAAGAAATTATTTTTCCCAGGCTAGCCCTAAACTAACCATCTTCCCGCCGCAGCCTTCTGAGTGGGATTAGAGGTATAATACCACACACTAAAGTCCAAGGTTTTTCTGGTTTGATAGAATAAAAAGAACAAAGGCCACGCCCACTGTTCCCACCTGATGACCCTCCACACCCTGGTGCTTGCTTTTCTGGGGCTGAGCTCATTCACTTCACATGATGGTCTTCACAGCTTAGTGTCTTCACCCCCATTTTTACAGCCTTGCATAGAGAGGTCAAAGGGTCAGGTGGCTGACCAAGAAGCTGGACTCAAGCTTGGGTTTGTTTGATCTCTCCCAGTGATGATTACAGGGGCCTTGGCTGCAGGGCTGGTTTTGTCTCCATCCAGGGCTAGGAGTTCTTTAAAGCCAAGCTATGACCCTTCAGAGCAGGAGCAGGGCTCAGAGGAATGCTGTAGCTCTCCCTGGGCAAAACTGCCATTTGAGCAAGGAGGGGTGGAGAGAGAAGACCCTCTGGGCCAACCCAATGGCTTGTCTCACAGCTAAGGTAGCACACGGTATCTGTCTCCATGATACACGGGTAGGCCTCAGAAGGGCCTTTGACCTCAGCCTTGTTTACAAAAAGCCAATGACAGCCGGGCAGTGGTGGCGCACGCCTTTAATCCCAGCACTCGGGAGGCAGAGGCAGGCAGATTTCTGAGTTGGAGGCCAGCCTGGTCTACAGAGTGAGTTCCAGGATAGCCAGGGCTACACAGAGAAACCCTGCCTCGAAAAACCAAAAAAAAAAAAAAAACCACCAAAAAACCCCAAAAAGCCGATGAAGATGCTAGGATGGAGGTGAACCCCACTGTGCACCCATGCAGCTTGGAGACCAGCACTCAGTGTGCCTCCTGACCATGACTCTTTACCCCTTCAAGACTTCGGACGAACAGATGGCTTAGGATGTAGAGGGCCATGGGTAGATCCCCGCTTCCCAGGCATCCCGAACCTGAAGGCTCAGTCCCCTCCATCCCATGAGCAGTCAAGGACTTAGAGTCCAACACCAGCTCTCCCTCTTGGTAGCTCAGTGACTTCTCCGAGCCTTGATTTCCCATTTTCCAAACAGATGAGAGATCTGCCACTCTGGCTGTTTGGGAATCTGACTGAGTTGACAAAATGTTCTCTTCCTGGTTCCTGGATGCACACGCTGTCTCAGGCAGCTGACCTGGAGTCTAACAACAAAACTAATGACACAAAACAAAAATCCCCAACCACAACAGCAATGACAAGGTCCCAAAAGGAAGTTGGTGGCCAGAATCAAGGGGAACTGTGAGCAGATTAGCCCCTCAGAGGGCATTTACTGCAACTGGGACAGCTGGGGTTGACAGAGAGAGGGCATTGCAGGCATGTGGGGGCCTGAGGCAGAGATTTGGTTCTGATCACATATGGAACCCAGGATGATCCCATGGTGCAGAACCTTCTGGCCTCAGTGCTGATGGGGACCAGGCCACAGCGCCTATGGTGGGCAGCTCCTATCTTGTTCTCCTCAAAGGACAGATTCAGGATCAGCTTCAGGGGGGTGCTCATTTCACATGACTACTGGATGTATTGTAGGTGCTGGGTGTGGAGATTCGGGGATGGCTGGTGCTCAGTGAGGAGAAGCAGAGGTCTAGTCCATGGCACAGTCTGACACCGTTTCTGCAGGCTTGGCTGGTAGAAAGCCAGCTTGCTCCTGCTTGAAGGTGCAGTGCATGGAGCATGGTGCTATTCACTTGCAGACCTGACTAGTCCAGAATGTGACTGCGAGTTTTTTGTCAGTTTGACACAACCTAGTGTGGTCTGGGAAGAGGGAACCTCAACTGAGAGATCCTTCAAACTGGCCCGTGGCCATGTCTGTTGGGCATTTTCGTGATTATTGATCTGGAATAACCTAGCCCACTAGTCGGTGAAGGGTGGTGAGACCTCTAGGCATGTGATTCTGGGTTGTATAACAAAGCAAACTGAGAGGCTGGAAAGATGGCTCAGTGGTTAAGAGCACTGACCGCTCTTCCAGAGGTCCTGAGTTCGATTCCCAGCTCTCACATGGTGGCTCACAACTGTAGCTACAGTTCCAGGGGATCCGCCACCCTCACACATACATTCAGGAAAAGCACCAAAGCATATACAGTAAGAATAAATAAATCTGTAGTGAGAATTTTTGGAATTTTCATTTCTTTAGGAAACACAGAAATATTTTAAGAATGTGGTTTTGTGTTAATTCCAGGTGTGGGGTGTGGGGCTGCTTTGCGGCAGCCGACTATGATTTGCTCTGGCAGAGCTGTGATTTTGCCAGCTGCAGATAGTTTCTGTGATTGTGTGACATATGGAATTCTGGAGACCTTTCAGAGAATTTATAAATGCTAGGTCCCTGAGAGGTGGCGTGGGTTGTCGGTTGGTCGCTGTTGGTCGCAATTTGTTAAGTAGTCATGAGCAAAGAAACAGCAAGAAGAAATTAGATATCCAGACAAACTTGTCCCAAGGAGACCCCCCGATACTCCTGGAGACTGATCCACCAACCTAACAATACACATGGAGGGAGCCATGGTGCTGGCCACATTTGCGGGAGAGGAGGGTCTTGTTAGCCATCAGGGGGAGGAGAGGCCTTGGGGCTGAGAGTGTTAGATCCCCCAGTAGAGGAGAATGCCAAGGAGGGAAGACAAGAGTGGGTGGGTGGGAGAATACCTCCATAGTGGCAGGGGGAGGGGGGAGGAAATGGGGAGGTTCCAAAGGGGAGATCTGGAAAGGGGGAAACATTTGAAATGTAAATAAAGTAGGAAAAAAAAACTTGCCCCAAGGAACTCAACTTCCCTAATCAGTAAGAAGTAGTCTAACAAGAACGTTTCTCCCTTTCCCTTCTAGCTTCTCTGATCTCCTATCTAGTGTTAGGGGCTTGAAACGGTGGAAGGAAAGGGGTGGAGGAGGATGGAAGAAAGAACCCACAGAGTAGCTAACATCAGCTACATAGTCATTAAAAAGATAGAGAGAAGAAAGAGGAGGAAGAGGAGGAGGGGGAGGAGGGGAAGGAGAAGGAGGAGGAGGAGGAGGGGGAGGGGGAGGGGGAGGAGGGGGAGGGGGAGGAGGAGGAGG